>JAYGGG010000971.1:0-17944 GCA_036346245.1 Bonia amplexicaulis | reverse complement strand
TAACATCTGAAGGAGATTCAGTGAGGACTTCAAAGTTATATAGGTTCCGATTGGAGAGATGTGATCAAGCTAGCATAATGGATTATTGTATTAAATAAATATAAGTCAGCAGCAAGTCATTATCCTGGGGCATCAGATACATGAAAGTATGGTACTGTTCTGTAAAAGTTTTGAGCTAGTTTCTGCTAGAAAAGGCCAATTCAAATTTCAGATAACTCACAGTTGATGCTTTTGGAGAATACTTAATGTACTTTGGCTAATCAGTTTCCAACCTGGCGGTAGTGCAAGTTTACCAGAAACAAAACAAAGTTACAAGAAGAGGTCTTATTGTGCTCAGGGCACACCTTTGCTTCCTGAGAAGAATGGTGACGACCATATATAGTTGACTAGTAATTTCTCAGCACCATCTCATCACAAAATTAGCTGAGACAATTTTAAAATAGCTTGAAACAACAATAAACGGGACAAGTGGATAACTGAAAAGGCTAGATTCTAAAAGTAATCTTTAGTTCTTACTGATGAGCTGAACTTGTCAACAATCATCTCAAGGACTTTTATGTCATCTAACCATTGCATTGAATCCACATAACTTGAATACATAGTTTCATCAGCACCAATTAAGCGGATCAACACCTGCATTACAAAACAGCAAACTATATAAACTGGGAAATTTTAATTCAACCAGCAGGGAAGTCACACTTTTAAATTCTCAAAGAGTACCACTGGGTCTCACTGGGATTTTGGGCTGGGCCTCATTTGTCAGTGTCACAGACAGTGATATTTTTGATACCACAACTTTCTAATGCTATAGATGAAAATTTTCCATTTAAATGTCTTTAGAGAAAACTAACCTCCATGATAGAAGTAATCCCAATAAGATCAACAAGTTGGCTAACTATTTCAGGATGACCCTGCAGGAGGAATACAACAGCAAATAAAGATTACATATTCGAATTAAATACTCATGAACAGAACACCGATGACATCGATACCCATCTCCACGTATAACTTTTAAATACAATACACAGGGTAAAAAAGATGTAGGAGAGATGTTTAAACCTCCAACATTTGTAAACCTGAGATGGATGTACAATTCATCTACAAGCACAAGTTAGGTTTCTAAAAGGGCCAGAGGTGTTTGATTATGACCACGTGTTAAGTTGATCATTCTAAGTTTCTGAGATTAGCTGGACTATGGTTGCTTCAGAAATTCAGGGTTTGCTTGAACAGCTGCTGCACCATAATATTCCCATTTTAAATTGATTACTACAGAAAGCACTATTTACGTTGTACCAAGGTTCTAAAAACAAGTAACAGGTACCCGCTAGGTCACCTCACCTTGTAGCGATTATATGGTAATTGGCCTTGTAACCGGTTTTTCTATTTAAAATGTGGATTTATACTTGTATATTCATATAGCATCAAAATTGAGTTCAGCATGAAATTGTAGATGAGAAAGTAAGAAGGATCACAAGCTGAGCAAGTGAGCATTTATGTAATCAATAATGTATTGTAAACCAGGAAGAAGGATCAATGCTAGAGAAAAATTGATGTAATTGTAAATTGAGAAGTGGGAATTAGCAATTGAGCTCATAATTCATATTATATATTGTTCCACACTTCCACCTTGACAACTTCCAACCATGCCATCATATGGCAGCAACATCACTAGATGTACATGTAGTAAAGTGCTAACAACAAAAGGTTTAAAGATATGATTTGATCACAACAACTCTAAAAACTCCATGACTCACACCTAATTACCTGTATAGCTTTTAACAAAAGTAAGACTTGTTGTTAGCGTCTTATCACTAAATGTTTAGTTACTAATTTGCCTTCTATATAGCTAATTAGCAACCAAACCAAAAGGTGTCATATGACTAAAGTGCTGTACTAAAGCTTATAAAATGCTAGACTGCTACTGCTAGCCTACTCTTAACAGCTTTTAAACAGCTTGTTAGCCGTGTATCCCGTATACTCGCCCGGTTATACCCGGTAGACCTGTTGATTACCCGGTTTTGCATTCTAGTAACAGGTGAGGTGACCTAGTACGAGTATACGGCTAAGTATACAGCCTAGTAGACGTTTTTAACCAATACATGAATGGCTAGCATGGGAGAACAGTGAACTAAAGAGAAGATGAACACAAACCTGCACATAATTAATAAGTGGGAGAGTCTTCCTCAGCATCAAGCAAATCACCACCTGCAAAAGGCAGTAAGATCATGGCCACTTAAAATGTCAGGATAAGAATCAGGAATTACCATCTAATCAGCCAGACTGAGACCAAAAATTTCTAGAAGTTAATGGCCACTTAAAAGTACCTTGCCAAAGTAACCAGCCAACAATGTCCCATGGGGTGGTCAGGTTTCAGGAAGGAGAAAAGTAAATCCATGAGCTGCACCAATAGCACAACTTCATCAGTTGTAAAAGAAAATTTTACAGTGTATTGGGAGAACAGTATTGCATCAAGACAATAAAAAAACTAAAAAAAAAGCATACATCTTCATCCTCCACTAATGTCTTCATGATGACATCCACTTCACATGTAAATATTTCACAAGCTATAAAAGGAAATCTGCACACCAGAAACTCATGGCGATGAATAAAGTCCACAATAGGAGATTGCAAGAAATGGTTTTTACACAGTTCACTCTGCTATACCTAAATATCCTTTTCTTTTCAGCATCCTCAGGTGCCTCTTCTACAATGTAGCGGAGCAATTGCTCCACTTGAAGTTTGTCACGCAAACTGCAATAATTAGAATAAAGTTTGTTATCAAATAATCTAACAGTGATCCCACAAATTCAAATATCTTAAATTATAAATGTTGTTCACTAGCAAAGTTTCTGGTATGGGCATGCACCCTTTCTCTTGCACACACACCTGGCCCCATGTCCATAATACTTTCTTTGTTTGCAGATCATACACCAAATTAAAACAGATATTGCACTATGGACATAAAAAGTGGTAACACACTTGCCAGCCTATATCTTGTTAAAGCACGGTGTGTAAAAAGATAACCTAACAGGAATGAACATTGACCAGGTCCAGTAGCACAATAGTGAACTGTAAGTTTGAAGGGGAAGCATCCATGTGGTTGATTAAAAGAAAGATTCGAGGCTAATTACATAGTAGCCCACTTTAACCCAAGCTGAATTGAGGTTTTTTCCCCAGATTCACACCTATTGTATCTTATTGGGCCTCTTTTTTTCAGCTTCTCAAAGCTGCTTGTCGTTCTACAGTAACTAGCTTTCAAATGGAGTGTCTTTTTAAGACGGGACCTACAAGTTGATTATAATACACTCTACAGCGACTTCATTTATATCGGCCAAAATCACATGCGAGTTTCTGTTACTCCATACTCTCTTTCACGAACAGCCCAAAAGCTATAAGCTGAAACCAAAAAGAACAGACCCCTATCTTAGGCACAGAAAGCATACATAGTGCACGTATTTGAATGTACATATAGATAATCACACTTAACAAAAAAAAAGTTAAAACAATATCAACAGACGTTCTAAGATCAACCCATATTAATCACAAACCAGGAAAAAACAACCACAAAGAAACAGTGCTCTAGAGGAGAAACAATACAAATTGATTAGGCGGGTGTTCAGTGCTTTGCACTCCTGGATTATTTCATCCTCATCAAGAAGGTCCTCCAACTTAAAATTTTCCTTGTCTAAAATAGTATCCACCTGAAAGAAATAGCAAGATGTCCATTTAATAAAAAAAAAGTACCCTACACAAACAAGATATAATCACCACAAGTGCAAGCACTAACCGGTGATGCAGCAGAGAGTCCAGGTACGTGCCAAAACATCTTGCACAATGAGAATTCCGTCAGTATCAATCACTCTCACAGTCTCAGAAAACAAGCGGATTTAGAGCTCAGATTTCCACACTGTGGGTTGATTCATGTTCAGACTTCAGACAAGACCCTGCAATAGCTGATTGTGAGATGAGACAGAACAAAATTTCAATTGATGAGGAAAAGAAAGCTTTTGTATTAATCACGCATATCCTTTACCCACTATGAACTACCCACTGTCTTCCAGTACAAAAATTATTAGTATTGCTATAGAAATTGTCCACTTGTAAGAAACTAAGAACACACTTCTACTGCAAGAGCTAACAAGGCGGCAAAAGCCCAAAATCAAAACATGAACCAGAGCGGCCAAACATTCCATGTAAGCACACCCTCAAATCCCACCAAACCAATCTGGAAGGCTTGGGTTCCCGCTAGGTGCAAGTTTTTTTTTGGTTGGCCGTCCGCCGGCGTTGCTGGACAGCTGACCGTTTGGAGCGTCGTGGCACTAAGAACCAGGGGACTTGAGTGTTCTGTCATTCAGCCCAGGAGACAACTGATCATCTTCTGATAGGCTGCGCTGTGGGGGCGCAAATCTGGTCGCGCATTTGCACTTGGATCAGGCAGCCTCAATGTTTACCGAGCGCAAGACAAATTTGATGAATGGTGGCTGCAAGCTTGTCGGACGCTGAGAGGCACGAGCAAGAGAGGCTTTGATTCTTGCGTCATCCTGGTCACATAGATGGTTTGGAAGGAAAGGAACACAAGGGTCTTCAACGATGATTGGATTACAATAGATCAACTCGTTCGGGCCACCCGAGAAGAAGGTCGGCAATGGCAGCTAGCCGGAGCAACTCAGTTGCGGGAGCTTGTTAGAGGTAGCTATGTTTCTAGTAGTTTGTTTAGGTCGTCGAATTCTGCCATTCTGTAGTAGCTTCTTATTTATTTATTTTTTGTCTAGGTCACTCTAGTCCCTGACATCTGGCTTGTCAGGTGGATCTTGATGACCTAGTCATCGGCTGTATCATCGTTTGTATCTTACTTTCTGTCTTAAAGGAATGGCATGCAAAGCTTTCGTTTTCGCAAAAACAAAATCCCACCAAAAACAAGCCCCCTAAAATTCCACCAAAACCAAACCCCATAAACATCATATACATTGAGTATGGTGACTCATATCCTAGGCTTTTAGGATTTGGAAAGTTGTGCTATAAATAGTCCTAAATGAATTCTACTAAAATTAGAATTGGTACTTTCTTTTGGAGTAAGAATCATACTCTACTTTGGAGGAGGGCAAGGAGAACTATATAAAGCCATGTGAGGTGGTCATGGAAAACCCAAGCAACCAAACAACCAAGGAAAGAAGCCACTCATCCAACGGTAGAGGTGCACGAGAGCATTAGAGGCTAGGTTATTCTTTATCACTAGATTTTTGTATAGGACAAGGATCCGAGGGTCCTAAAAGATTCATAAGGGTTGTGAGAGAGCGACAATTCCTTGTACTCTTTTGAGGTTGTGCTTAAGGAATTTGCGGTCGACTTCGCCAAATCTTTTCTCTCTCGTCGTGGTTGCTTCGATGTCGTTATTTTAGTTCTCTCCACGAGATTCATCTTCTTTGTTCTTGATACCGTGTACAGTCGTGCCGTATCTCACAAACTCTAATCCAATCCGGGAGCTGCTACGCATAAGGGGCATCAGAGTGTAACAAGTGGTATCAGAACCAAAGTTGGATGTCGGTAAAACGTTAGGTGGCACAAAATCAAGATCGATATTGGTGATGTGGAATCAAGTAGAGAAATTTGACGGTTGAGGAAATTTCGATGGGGACAAACCGAAAAAGACGTCCGCTGAAGTCTAGAAGGTGATGGAGTGGAAGGTTATTAATACAATATGGCTATGACCCTCCGATGAGGTAAAATACTCGGTGATGAAGAAGAATTCGCCGAAGAAATTATGGGAGGACTTAAAAGAATTGTATATGGCAAAGTCGCTAACAAACCGATGGGTGTTGAAGCGACAACTGTACAGGTTGCACATGGAGAAAGGCACACGGTTCGTTGACCATCATAATGTTTTCAACAAGCTTATCACACAACTGACTAGTGTAGAAGAGAAAATTGAGGAGAATGATAAGGTCGTCATACTGGTATCATGTCTACCACCATCATGGGAGCAATTGGTGATGAATATTCTTGTCAGAAAAACTAGTCTCAACTTCAATGAGACAGTTGCATATATATTAGAGGTGGAGTCCTTGAAAAAGTCGTCAGAATCTTCATCCTCAGGTGATCAAACATTAGCTACAATATGTGTTGTAGGTAGAAGCAAAAGTCACAAGAGAAGAAGAGCAAGAGTAAGGGCACACGTGTATTCTATCTATGTGACGAGGAAGGTCACATGATAAAAGACAATCTGAGTTTGAAGCAAATAAAGGGTGCATGCTCAGCGGCAATAGCAAAGGATGATTTAGACGTACTAGTCGTTAGACAATCAGGTACTTCTCTTGGATGTATATTAGATTCAAGTTGTTGCTTACACATATGTTCAGCGAGGGAGATGTTTGACGAAGGATCTCTACGCCCGGCGCATGGAACTGTTCACTTAGCGGATTGCAAGGAGCGTGCGATTACTGAGGTGGGAACGGTTACATTGGAGATGTATGATGGAGCACATTGCACATTGAGGGGGGTTTGGTATATTCCTAGTATAAAGAAGAATCTAATATATCTGAGATCGCTTGAACTTGAAGGTTGTGAGGTATCACTCCGAGGTAGAGTCATACGAATTACATGCAAAGCACAAGTGATCATGAAAAGTACCTGGAGCAATGGAGTATATCGATTGATAGGTACACCTAAAAAAAGGGCAACCAATGGAAGGTCCGATAAAAATCCTGGCGAAGAGATGGAAACCATGTCATCAACGGTAGGTACTCAGATCTCATATATAGTTATATGCGGAACTACAAAGACAGTTGCAAAATCTAGCGGACACAAAGGCGAAGGTGCGAGCATTGGAAGAAGACGTGGTAGGACCAACCACGCGGTACTGGCGAGCAGGTAGAGCTCGAAGGCAATACAAACATATGGCATAGAAGGTTGTAGAAACAGGATGTGTGGTTAATCAAACTACACAACAAAGGAGCTCTCAAGTTGAGGGGCTAGCCCAGACACTGACAGGCACATGGCGGTGATGTGTATGTGCCACTGTGGTGGGGGCACTCCTAAAGGTGGGCAGTAATATAAAAAATACAGAGTCAACTTGGAGCAAGTTCTTGGAAGAGCATAGTGACTTCAACGAATAAGAATCAAGGTGGAAATTGTTAAGTATGGTGACTCATATCCTAGTCTTTTAGGATTTAGAAAGGTGTGCTATAAGGAGTCCTAGATAAATCCTAATAAGATTAGGATTCCTACTTTCTTTTGGAGTAGAATTCCTACTCCACTTTGCAGCAGGACTAGGGGGAGTAGGATTCCTACTCTACGTTGCAGGAGGGCTAGGAGGACTCTATAAAACCATGAGGGGGGCATGGAGAACCCAAGCAACTAAACAACAAAGCAAAGAAGTCACTCATCCAAACATAGAGGTGCATGAGAGGATTATAGGCTAGGTTATTCTTTATCATTAGATTCTTGTACAGAGTAAGAATCTGAGGGTTCTAAAAGACTCGAGGGGGTTGTGAGAGTGACAATCCATTGTACTCTTTTGAGGTTGTGTTTAAGGAATTTGTAGTCGGCTTCACTAAATCTTTTATCTCTCATTGTGGTTGCTTAACATCATTATTTTAGTTCTCTTTACGATATTTTCGTGCCATATCTCACAAGATCCGATCTGATGACTGCTGCATATAAGAAGGGTATCAGAATGTAACAAGGCTCCTCCAAAAAAAACAGTAAATACGTTGTTTGTAGCACCATCTACAATCCAGTTAAACAACTGTGACCTTCACAAACACCACTCAACAGATGCATTAAAAAAAAGCATTCCCCAAATGCTCCGGTTCCAAATCATCAAACAACTGCGCCGAGAGCCACTAATGAATCGCACAACCCACCATGGTCTTCCAGGAACACACAGCTACTCCTCAAGGCGGAAAAGCGAAGGCAACAAACTAAATAATTCGGAACCGATCGCAGTAACGTCGGAAAACAAGCACAAAAGCACATCAATTCAAACATATAGATATATACCCCAGCTCCCCCAGTCCCCACCTCCAAAATCCAAACGCTTACATAAGCCAAAGCAATCCTACGAGCTTCCAGCTCCACAAGCACCAATCCCTCAAAGCGAAACGGCTAAAGCGGGGACCGACACAACAACACCACAGCCGCCCCACCCACCCAAACCCAAAGAAAAGCAAGCGCACAAACGAAAATAGTGTTATCTCCCAGCTAGCTTCCAGTTACCCACACCAGCTCCGCCACCGTCCTCCGTTTCCCACACATCCAATCGGGCGCGCAGCTAAACAGAGCACGACGCGAACTGGGTGAGCAGCGAGCTACCAGCTGCTGCGGCAACAGATGAGAGTTCTAGGAAGGAGGAGCACTTCCTCACCGGTGGTATCAACGGAGAAGCAGCGGAGAGTCTAGTCCGAGGCAGAGCAGCTCGTCGTCGTGGCGGCGGCGGAGGAGGGGGAGGGGGGACGGCGAGTGAGCAGTGCGTGCTCGCGCGATCCGAAGCTTTGAAGGGCCCGCCTCGTCGAGCTGGATCCGAGTAGCCGGGGAGCAAAGCCGCAAAACCCTAGAATTCGCCAATCGCGGGATGAGGAGTGGTAGGAGGAGATGATGTGGTGTGGAGGTGGGGATGCGAGAAGGAGGAAGAGGGCGAGGGTTCGATCGCGAGACGGAGAGAGAGAGGGGGGGTGGGGAGAATAATCTATTGCTTCGTCTCGATGCGGCATGGGGAGTACCGTCCAGCTGCGCGGGTATATACGGCCATCTCTCTACCCAGTGGGGCCATATGATGTGGGTCCCACACGCCAGTGGAACACTTTGAATTTCTCGGTGGCGCCGGAGATTTTGCTCGAACAGCTGCGCTACAGCCATTGGTGTACGTACCTTGGTCGTTTAAAACGCTACGCTCTCACTGTCTAGTGGGGCCACGTCACAGTGGAACGTGACAGAGGTGCGTGCGGACTTTTTGGAGATGCGTGACGTGGCAAAGGAGCTGGCCGGGCGGAGAGTTCCTACCGGCGCTCGACCGGGCATAAACTGTAGCCCGCGTCACTCACTGGCGGTGGGCCCACGTGGACGCGGCCCCAGGTGTCCGTGGAAGTTGCAGATGGTGTCGTACCGGCGACTTTTTGAATAATATTTGTTTATTAATATTACATTAATATATTATCATTTAAAAAATATATAAATAATCAGCTATAGCCATTTCAAATAACGACAGAGAGACGAATCATCAATTGAAATAGTAACAAAAGCTCCGACAGCTACAATTGTTATTTCAAATACCAAAAAACCAATCAAACTTTATTTTAATTTAGTAAGAAAAGAAAGGGGGAGAAGAGAAGGAAGGGGAGAAGATGAGAAGAGGAGGAGAAGAAATGTATTTTTGCATCTAAGATGTGAATTCCGTTTCTTTGTATATTTTATTTTGAAACCATGGTAGGTTAGTGAATAAAATGATTAAATGTGTAGTTGTATTGGTAATAGGTAGGTATGCAAATAGTGTGGTTGTAGATATGTAGTTCGTTAGAGTAGCTTGTGTAGAATAAATTCTTGTAGAACTATTTATTTTTCATAGTAGTTAGTTGTAGTGCACCGATTAGTTTAAAAATATTAAATCTGCTAGTTAGGTCTATCGGAAATACAAAGAGTATAATATGTGTATGATCCATTATTAACTATATGCACTACGTAGATGAAGTATGCATATTAATTTAATTTTTACAAGACATATGTGATTATTTGTCGTTCTTTAGGGTGTTACATGTTAAGGAAATCCCCTCCTAAGTAATCTTATTTGTGAGTAACAAATTTGTTATTACATCTATTTCACGTTTATTTAATCGAATGAGCAGCTATCATTAATATCAGATTAGTTGTCAAAATGATTGATAGGTATGACTGAACGAGTATCTTTTAAAATACATTATAGAGAAGGGGTTCCACAAATGGGTGCGGAGGGAATCGATTTGCACGATCTTTCATATGTGACAACCAGTCTGTCAAATACAGAGCAGCGGCACATGGGGCACTATTATGAGATAGTTGTACCGGTTATTCTCGTTGGATCATGTGTTGTATGACCTGAGGTTGCGTGGCATTGCTACCTGGGCATGACAACACACGTATTGGGAGTTAATGGAATTGAAAGGGTCTGTGGAGCTCATACGTGAGATTGACGAATGAACGTAAATGGCCACTAGTCTTGCTGGACCAAGTCTAGGAGGAAGTGCCTCCGATTTATGTGACACAGGAAAATGCCATATATGGTAACTCTAAAGAAGTTAGGTAGTCTAGCCAAAGTGCATCGTATTGTTTGAGTCAAGAAGGAGAAGGTGGTACCGACTTAGTTAAAGTTGAGACTTTAAATCTTCCTATGCCCAAGACGCAGGAACCAATGGAATTGCAGATGAAGGTGAGCAAATTGAAGTCTTGGTGGAACAGATAGAGCCCGAAGATCATGACTACGAAACAATGTTAGATGATAAAGCTTCTGATGACGAGCAAGGTGGAGGTCACCAAGTCATTCCATCGGAGTGGAACACACACCAATTTTACAAACTAGTAATGAGTGAAAGTGAGCAGGTGGCCTGGGAATAACAGCAGAACGAGGTTAGGCAATGAGCGTTTTACAAAAATAAGGAGGAGATGCAGAAAGCGGTTCTAGGTAGTGTCATTGATAGGGACATTCGAGATAGTGAAATCCAGCCCACGTGTATATGATATGAAATGTGAGATAGAGGAATGCCCTTGACGAGTCTATACATACCAACTTATGTGGGACACTTATTGAAAATGCTCTATAGTAGCTCCATGATTTCTAGATATTGGACATTTTATGTGTGTAGGGCCGGATAGGCAACAGAGGGGGTGAATGGTGTCTAAAGATTTTTCCTCCAAATATTCACATATTCATTTTTCTTCAATAACTACAAAGATATGAAGATTAGGATATGATGTCTACTTGAAAACAGAGGAACACAGAGCTCAGTATGTCTACATCAGAACACAGTGTGGTCGAGATACGACCACTCAACGGAAGCACAACGTGGTCGAAACAGATAATGTGGTCGAAGCCAACGTGATCGAAACCAACGTGGTCGCAACCAGCGTGTTCGAAACTAACATGGTCGAAACCAGTGTGGTCGTAACCAACATGGTCGAAACCAACGCGATCGTAACCAACGTGGTCGAAACCAACGTGCTTGAACGCCAACATGGTCGTAACCAATGTGGTGAAAACCAACGTGGTCATAACCAATGTGGTCGAAATCACAGTGGTTGTAACCAACGTGGTCGTAACCAACATGGCCGAAACCACAGTGTCCGTAACCAACGTGGTCGAACGCCAACATTGTCGAAGACTAACGTGGTCGAAGATGAATGTGTGGTCAACACCGTCGTAGCCAATGACCAAGGTACGCACAGAAAACACATGCAGTCGAAAACCAGTATGTGGTCGTAACAGATCAAAATGAGAAATAGAGATCTACGACCATTGAGCGATAGAAACTATGTGCGGTCATAAACGACTAGAGGTTGAAGAGAAGTCGAGAGACCACACGACTTAGGACCATTGAGCGATAGAAAGCAAGTGTGGTTGTAAACGACTAGAAGTACCAAAGGCGCTTGACCGAGACCATCAGCTGTGGTCGAAAATTACCGAGCATTCGTAACCGACTGTGGTCGTAAACGACTCGTAAGGTAGTAGAGGTACACGACTATGAGATCAACGAACATCGAGCAGTTGGAAACAAGTGCGATCGAAAGAGTGAACGCGGTTGAAAATAAAAGCGTTGAGGTTGGAAACTTGACCGTGGTAAAAAAACTGGCAACAGTCGTAACTTTCACAAAAGAATAGAGGAAAGCAGAGAGCGTATGACCGCCAGATCCAAACTCCACAGAACTTTTGAATCAAGGATCAACTAGCTATAAAACTTTGTACACAACAAGATTAAGGTCTCAAGAGGTTGCTCTAATCATTAATTGAAAACTTATTAGCTAGGTTGAGACCTTTTTGTGATTTTATCAAGAGCGCACATGAACTGAGTTCAAGAACCGAAGATGGCTTCAAAGATTGTTTCGATTATATTCCCTCTTGTCACTGTGATTCAGAGCATCAACGAGATCAAACCAAAAACACCTCTAGATCAAGAAGAGAGAGATTTCCAGATCAATAAGAGAGAGGAACAGGACGGAGAACGCAAAGGAAGAACAGAGAAGAAACCAAATCAAGCCGAGCAAACTAAAACAGAAGAGATACACAAAACACATAGTCAAAGATTGATGTATTGCTCAGATGATTTGTTTTACAGCCACTCCCCTCGGGAGGATCAAGCTCTAAGACTAGAGCCAACACTCACTCTCTATCCTAACTCCCATGGGAAGGAGAGGCGTCAGCCGTCAAGGCTTGGCCAACCCGCTCAACCCTAACTCTTGTCTCCCCTCTCCTTTTAATAGACTCACAAGCGAACCCTAGACCTAATGGATCCAACCATTAGTCTAAACCGGGGATAACACGTTAACCCCACCTAACACCAAGTTTTACTTACGCACGCTTCTCAAAGCAGCTTCCATGTGGCCCAAATGACTTATCGTCAAGCCTCTCACGCGTCCGGATCCCACCGAACCGTTCTCGCTTGCAAACGACCTAAGTCACTTGGCACACCACGTCCTTTTCGTCGTGTATGACGGTATTCGGCATCCTTGACCATCTGGACCTCGACTCCTCCCTGAGTCTAGTCCCGGTCCACCTCGCCATTGCACGTCATGTCCATCTTCAGTAGCTCCTGCTCCGGTTCCTCGTCTTCCCGGCTTGCAACCACCTCACCAGCCTCGATCATCTTCTGCGTCTCTCTGATCGTTCTGGACCTCAACACCTCCCTGTGCCTAGTCCCGGTCCTTGCACGCCTCACTATGACCTAGCTCCGAAGTCCTACAACCAACACCAACAAGCAAACTATCATATAGCACCGCATGATACATAAAGATCACCAATTTACACAACAAAAATGTATGCACCCAAAATACTGATTCTAATCCTAGAACTAAGCAATATACTCATGTGCATAAAGCAACAAACACCCTGATCAACTCTCACCAACACACCAGTAATACCAGTGAATCATCTCAGCACAAAGACTGGTCTAACCATGACTTACGGGTACTTTGAAGTATAAGACATGAGATACTCGTAGCCCATGAGGTCCTTTCAGCAATCTACGACCACACAAGACCGCTACGACCACCACGCAGCTTGCTACGACCATCGATACCACAAGTTACGACTATCGATCACACAGGCAGAGCGCTGCGACCACTGCACAGATCGCTGCGACCCCTGCACACATCGGCTACGACTATCGCACATAGTGCTACGACTATCACATCGATCGCTACGACTTACAAGTACCGATCACGACCAGGCAGTAAGCTACGACCAACGATCACCAGTGTATGACTATCACTCACAACATTTGATCGTTACGACTTACGACTATCGATCACAAGCCAGACAGAGCGCTACGACCACTGCGCACAACGACTACAACCAACGATCACGACCAGACAGAGCTACGACAATCGACTGGAGGCTACGACTACCAAGTCGTAGGAGTACCTGTCGGCCACTAAGTCGTGAAAGCCTTTGCGACCACCAAGTCGTAAGGGCCTCTGCCGACAACCAAGTCGTAGGACCTCAGCCGACCACCAAGTCGTAAAACCAATTGCCGACCACCAAATCGTAAAATCTTCTACGACCATCAAATCGTAAAAGCACCAACGATCACTAAGTTGTAGACCATGAGAACGACAGCCAGAAAGCAGACTTCTGCTAAAGCCTCAAAAACTAAACTCAACCTCTACACAAATTTTAATCCAAATGTCAATTACTCATCACAAACATGTGAGAGTTGTGTGGTTTTTTGTTTTGTTTTGGTTGAATTTCGTGTGCTTATCATATCTATTAGAGTGAAAAACTAATACTTTTGAGGTAAAAGATTTTAGAGTAATCGTTATCGGTGTGGCTCTTATTCACCTTTAGCCGTTATCTTTGATGCTTCGTCTCGGTGTACTATTGGTATCTTGAAAGATCCAATACCGATATTTTTCAGCTGCTTTTGCAGTACTGGCTGAAGTACGAGATGAACTGTAGATTCACTGAGTACTGACTAGTTGGCTGGTTTGGACCGGGAAAGTACCGCAACGTGCTATTCCTCACTGGGAAGCCTTTAGTGAGTCCATTTACAGGTCTTTTCAAATCGAAAGAACCTTTCTTGCTCTTTTCCTAGCCACTTGCTTGTTGGTTTTTCCATTCCATATCTCTGATTTCACAAACGACATTTGCTATTCAGTATACTGTTCACTGCACCGATAATAATACACTGCCTTTGTAGTCTACTTTTTCTGTAACCCGTGAGGCCCTCTCTGCTGTGATACATGCCCTTGGCCGACCAACCAACGGCTTGAGCTTGAGCAGCTGAGCTCCATAGAATCTGGGGGTCAGGCAGTAGTATTTTCTGTGCACAGCATAAGGTTGTTCAAAATTGGAGACCACCTAGATGACGAGATCAAAAACATGGAATGACCTGTAACTTGGTCCATCATATATTCGCTGGCATATAGTCAATGGAAAGTACAAAAAGAAAGAGGAAAAGCAACTCAATCCATTTAGTCTCGGAAATGGTTTTACCCAACAAAGGTGGTTACGAACTGCTCGTCGTTTCTGATGACTGAGAAGTTCATCGACCAACAGCTAAATACTTTTTACACTGACCAAGCAAATGTAAGCATCGGAATGATTTATATGACAAGCAATTATGTCTACATCTGAATTCCTAATCAGACATTCCTTTTCCACACTAAAAACCAAGGAATGCTGATTACAGGCCCGGAGTTTAGATCTCTCACAGCCATATTTAACAGCCTACTCGTCAAACAGACACTAAGGTTCGCAGAAGCAGCCACCGCAGCACAGGATATGCGACCCTGGAAGTCGTCCTGTCTGGCGAATCTGCTCGGCCTTCTGAACCACCCTTGCTGCTTGCCGGTTCATCCTGGCATTCGCTGAGGCTCGTTTCTCTTCGGCCAGACCGCGTGTCATCTCTAGCTTTTCAGCCATCTTCACCATAGCCTCACTTCTCATTTTCTCTGCATGTTCCTGCCATAGAGTGACTTGAGTTTTAATAACACATTACTAGTCATGTAAGAGCACAGGTGCACAATGCGTTTCAAAATATGGGCAAGCATTACTGTGTCGATGCAAACGAATACAGGTGCACCGAGGATGAAAATACAAAGTGGAACTGGAAATGCACCTCTACTCTCCTCATTTCAGATTCAATTTTCGCTCTTTGACTTCTTTCCCATGCTTCAATCTTCACATCTTCCTTCTTGAATCTGAGAAATAGAATCCCCATTTCAGATGATATGAACAGAAAGAGTATTTACAAGAGATTTAATTATACCTATTTCCCCTTGCAACTCATTAGGACAAGAAACCAACAACACGTATCAGATGGAGAACTCTGATCGAGTAATACCTTGCTGTATGTTTAGAATTTTCTGCCTCGTCGTATGATGCTGCACGGGCTGCGTATTCCTTCTTCACCCGCTCCAAATCAGCAATGCTTGGTGACGCAGAGACTAGTTCTAGCTCCTCTTTGCAAGCCCATGTAGCAATGTTCATCTTTCCTAGCTGTATACCCAGGGCAGCAATTTCTTTCCTTGTCTTAAGCCTCATTTCATTGTCCGACAATTCGTTTGTGCCACCTTTTGTGTTGAAATACGGACCATCACCTGTGTTGTCTTGACCTGGTGACGCTGTTGACCGTCCTCCTACAGGAGTCGATGGTATCGAGCAATTAGGGCTCCGAGTTGGTGTCATTGACCCAAGTGGAGTTCCGGTCCTTGAAGGTTCCTGGCTCGGTATCGGAGTCATTTCTGTGCCCACATCTCTTACAGACACCGATTGAACTGTAGGAATAGCTACATGCAATAGTTTATATCAGTTCATTGCAATTGATAATGAAGTGAGATTGAGAAAGATACCTTTGGGGGTTTAATTTCATGCTTTGGAGTAAAGAAGTGAGATTGAGAAAGATACCTTTGGGATCATTGCAGGGCCTCATTGCAATTGATAAACCAGTATTAGTTGCCTCCTCCTGACAGTCTAAGGTGGCACCGGCACTACTAAGTGGACAGACATCTGCATGCCTAACCAACTTTGCCTGATGTGAAGCAAAAGAGAACCTCTCTAATATGCTTTGAGAAGCTGACGAAGATGGGTTCAGTCTTTTCATGTTCTGCACGGGGCGAGCAAATGTGTTGTGGTTTGAAATTTTGGGCACAATGACACCCCTTGCTGCAGCAGAATTCATCTGCTGTGCACTCTGGTTCTGTGATGCGCCCTTGGAGATATTCTGCTGAAAAGTTTGCCTATTCATAATCCATTTCTCTGCATCATTCCACTTTGAGGAAGTCTGTCTAGAGAAATATCCAGTCGCTGGATTCTGCGCTGCCGTTTTTTCACCTCCATGGAACTCAAAGCTACTAGTGCTAGCATTGTCAAGACCACTATCACAGTCATAACTATCTTCTTCTACACTTCGCACCGGGTGTATCATGCTTGAGTTGCCGGGTGCAGGTTGGTGAACTGAACTCTTGGGCATGTTCTGAGCCCTGTTGACATCCAATGGCGAATCAATTTCTAAAGCTTCCGTTTTGCTCATTGCTGAAGGGCATTTGGAGCCGTCAGAGCTGTCTGAAACTGTTAGCAGAGCAATCTGGCTATGTGATTGACTTGACAAGGAAAAAGGGAAGTTTAAACCAACTACCAACATGTCTGTACCTTCTTCAAGAACATCGCAAACTAATAGTCTGTTCTGTGCTCGCGACGGCTCGGTGTTCTTTGAGGGTGACGTTCGCGACGAGCTGTTGCTGATGACCCTCACACGATTGTGGGCTCCCAGAAGCTTCATCCTTAGCTTTGTCGGAGAACGTGCACCGGCCTGCCGGAACATCGAAGCTGAAAGTCTTTCTTCATGGAAGCACTATAACTTAAGTATATCAATTCAAGTAGTTGTTTTTTTTGGCACAAAATACTTGTAGGCATCTTAGAATTCTACGAACAGTTAAGAAGTACCGGTGTCATGCTAAGATTTTAACCATTTCCAAACATGTTTTTTAGATAAATGAAGAAAAGAAAGGCAAGATTGGAAGCGAGGCAAGAAAGCACGTCTATACCAAGAAAATGAAATATTTAAGGAAAGCAAAGGGAAATGTAAATGAAGGAATATTATAAAGACGAACCAGAGCTCATACCTGGACTTTGTGAATCCTCTCATACTCCATTCTTCCTCTGTTGTGCGTGTGTTTGGGTGGCTGGTGAGGTGAGAGAGGGGGGGAGGACGGACGGACGGAGAGGAAGGGGAGAACGAAGACTGCTAGACCAGTAGGACTGGGGTCGCTAAGAAGAGATCTAACAGCACGCTGTCATGTCTTGTCTATTTTAGTTCTGTAGAGCTAGACAGGAGTCCATACTCCACAGGTCAGTTCCTCTGGGCATGGGAATTTTCTTTCCAAACTACTGGAAAGCTTTATGGTTTTCCTGCACACAAATGTCTCGTCAAATGAGTAAAACGCAAAGTTGGATGCAAGTACTATCGTAGAAATTCATGCAGGCACAGATAGGAGTTGGACCAACAAACTTTAGGCGACCTTTTGTTCTACACACACAGTTCATCCTCTACGAGGCTCAGCTTCTCCGCTCCGCTAGTTTCGGTTTCGGTTTTAGTTTCTATCTTCTGATTTATTTTTTATTATTTATAAATTTTATTTTAAAAAATATTTTAGTTTTTTTACCGGTTCTTTTTTTCTCGTATACAATTTATGTTGCCTATGCTAAGCTAGCATATTTTTCTGTTTTAAAATTTTTAAATTTAATTACGTCAAATAAGCTATCTTT
>JAYGGG010000825.1:0-17113 GCA_036346245.1 Bonia amplexicaulis | reverse complement strand
GTGCAACTGCTCGAATGTTCTCTAAAGGTTGTGTGCGATCCTATAAGATGGAATGGAGATGGGTCAAAATAAACTTGCGGAAGGATGGACGAAAGTGCAATCGGTAGGAAGTATACGCGTTCGCTAAGCTTCCATCATCATGTGAATGGTTGTTTGGCTGTGCAAATTGTCGCTCGACCATGCGAACCACGTCCCGCTGCGCAACCCACGAAACTGCGTGTGAATCATGGTTCGCCGCAGGAATCATTGACCGCACCACGTGACTGTGAAAAGGTCACCCGGCCACCTCGGCCGCCAGCCACCACTGCCGCCATCGCCGGCCTGCCAACCTGCTGCCAATGCCACCACCGCTGCCACTGCTTGCACTCCCTTGCGCCGCCGCCCTGCGCCTGCCACTGGCGCCACCCTCGGCCGACCGCGCCACCTCCGGCCTACGCACCAGTCAGTCGCGCCACCTGGCCCACCGCCGCCTCTGCCCACATCGCCTACGGGTCGCCTGACATCGCTCGCGCTACTAGCCGTGCCGCCGCCGCTGTGCGCTGCCACCGCAAACGCCGCCTCCGCCGGTTCCACCGCCGCTGGCGGCCACCAGGCCCACGCCGCGCTCCAGAAGAGAGAGAGAGAGAGAGATGACCGGAGAGAAATAGATGAGAAGAGAGAGAGGGATAAGGATGGGGGAGAGAGATGGAGAGATAATATGGATTTTGAAACACTGATTTTCAGGGTGCTACACTGTTGCATTCAAAGACAAACTCAACTAGTTACACAAGCTCCATGGAACATTTTAATCACTCTAGCGAAGCATGACTTGCTGTCGCTTAATCGCTCCAACATATGACGTTCTGATTGCATGCAACTTCATGGCTACTTCTCTCATGTTCAATCGTTCTTTTGGGAACAGACGTGTGCAAGAAAGAGCTACTTGCACAAGCGACAGCAAGCATTGGTAGACCTCATTTTCCATTTCCATAGTTGCATGAATATAACCCTTGCATTCTTCTTGGAGACGAGGATCGATGACATGTAACATCTGGTCTGGACAGTTCCTCTCCACAAAGTTGACTATGTTGAGTTCATTCTCAAACATACAATCTGTTGGTCTTTTGCTTATCAGCATCTCTAGAAGCACTGTTCCAAAACTGTAAACATCCCCACAAGTTGATGCATGAACACTTTGAGCATACTCTGACAAGAGAGAAAACGGCATTGATTAGTGCAATATCAAGTTTAAATATTAGTGTAAATAACAGATTGCCTTTCTCAAATACAAGATGTGGCAGTGAACTATACCTGGAGCGATGTATCCTATAGTTCCCTTCACACTGATTGAACTATTTGGACCTGAATGTCCAATTGATATTGACTCATTATCAAGAACGAGACTTGCAATGCCGAAGTCACCCAGATGGGCATTCATATCATCATCAAGAAGGATATTATTTGGCTTCAGATCACAATGGACAATAGGCCTTCCACAGTCATGGTGTAAATAGGCCAACGCATCGGCTATGTCTACAGCTATGCTTATTCTTCGAGCTAAGCCCAAGCATTTTGAAGCTACACCACCATGACTCTCGTGCAACCATGTGTCCAAATTCCCGTTAGGCATGAATTCATAAATTAGAGCTTTGAAAGCATTACCGCTATTGTCTATCGTCGAACATGCAGTTAGGATAGGAAGAAGGTTCCGATGTCGAATGTTTCTCAAAACCTCACATTCTGATATGAAACTTTTGTCTGCACATCTCACGTCAAGGTCAAAAACCTTAATAGCTACTTGTATTTTAGCTTGAGTTAACTTCCCTCTGTATACTGAACCGTAGCTTCCTCTCCCAACTAGGTTTGACTCAGAGAAGTTCCCTGTAGCTTGAGCTAGATCCTTGTAAGAAACTCTTGGGAATTGCTTACCAAAAGAAAACAACAATAAGTATGTTGTTCTTGACGTCTTCTTCCCAAGAAGAGTTATAACGTAAATCGACATTATGAGTGACATAAAGCCAAATATTGGGATCAGTAATCTGGTCAGATTGCACTTTCTTTTAATTTTCTGAGAAACTGCAGGGCATGAAGGCATATGGAGATCCTTCGCTCCTCCGCAGAGTCCCCAGTTACCGTCAAGTGAAACATCTGTAGCATTTTCGAATACCCCATTTCTTGGTATTTCTCCTTGGAGATGGTTGTAAGAAATATCTAGCTTGCTGAGGTCTTGTAGCTCACTTAAGGTTGTTGGGATAGCGCCCGACAAGTTGTTATGGGAAAGATTTAGCTCGTTTAAGCTCAGCAGGTTGCTGAAAGATACGGGTATGTTTCCTATGAGAAAGTTTTGGTCCATTTCGACGGATACCAAGCCGCGGCATTGGCCCAAGGCATCAGGAATCTCCCCTGTAAGCTTGTTTGATGAAAGATATAATTCGCTTAGCTGTTTAAGGTTACCCAAGCTGGCTGGCACGAGACCTTCGAAATTATTATTGTCTAGCGCGATATATGTCAACCCAGTAAGACTGCCAATAGAGGATGGAATTGGGCCGACGAAGTTGTTCCCAGATAGATTCAGACCTTGTAGGTTTTTTAGGTTCCCTATCCATCCTTCAATGGTACCACTGAGCCTATTTTTGTTTAGCCCCAGTCTAATCAAGTTATGAAGGTTCCCTATGCTCGGTGGAACTACCCCTGAAAGGTCGTTTCTACCCATTAGTAGATGCTTAAGGCTGGTGGATAGGTTACCAACCGAATGCGGTATAACCCCTTGCAACTCATTTTTTGTTACTGACAGAAGATTTAGAGAGCTACAGTTTTTTAACGCATATAAGAAATCCCAACTCTGGCTGTCCCCTGCTTCAAGCCTGTTTTCCTCAAGGTTTAGAATAGACAGGTTCGGAAGCTTGCCGAAAGAACTAGGAATTTGACCGGTGAAATTATTAAGATTCAAATATATACTTGCTAGACTTGAAGCATTGCCCAGGGAAGGTGGAATCTGACCCTCAAACATGTTGTCACCCAAGTAAAGTATCTGGAGATTACGGAGTGCATCACCAATGTTACTTGGCAACGTCTTTCCTAGCTTATTCGTATCCAAGTCTAGTACTTGAAGAGAAGACAAATTTAAAAGGGATGTTGGGAATTCACCCGACAGGTTATTTCCACCTAGGTACAACCCCGATAAATTTGACAACTGCCCAAGTTCATCAGGAATGCTTCCCTCGATCTGGTTCCATCCAAGATCAATTGTTTCTAGTTGGGTGTTGTTTTTGAGGGTTGGTGGGATGATTCCGGTGAGATTATTCCGATAAAGCTCTAAATCGGACAGGTTGGAGAGGAGACCCACATCGAGGGGAATCTGGCCTACTAGAAAGTTGCCAGAGAGGAGTAATTTTCTTAGGTCAGAACAATTTGTGACAGTATCTAGAATTATCCCATCCAATGAATTGTAGCTCAGATTAAGGACTTGCATCTTCTGGAGATTGTTGAGATGAGGTATCTGGCCAGAGAAGTGATTATTAGACAGGTCAAGTGTACGAAGGAAAGTCAGGTTTCCAATGGAGGCGGCAATTGAGCCCGACAAGCCTTTGCCGGCGAGATCGAGCGTGGTGACTCGCCCTGGGTGCCTCAGGCTGCATGCGACGCCCTCCCACTGGCAATAGGGGGTGCTGGTGCTCCAATTGCTCGAGAGTACTCCCCTCGGATCGTTGGTGATGGCCTGCTTAAAATCGAGCAACGCGAGCATGTCCGTGCTGTTCTCACGGACAGTGGAGCAACGGATGTTGCCAACTCCATGAGACAATAGTAACAATGCCAATATCATGAGCATCGTGAGTTTCACCGCGGGTTGATTGGTAGACATCAGGCCCGTGGTTACCTACAAAATATAAAGCATAAACATATATAGTGGCATACTATGTTCACCAGAGCGCGGAGCTACGTCCTGCAACGACGCATGCCCTATTAACGCCAACAAGCTTACAATCCTAGCAAATTCATCTACCATGCTGCAAATGAAAGTGTGTGAACCACTAGTAACTTAAAGCACAAAGGTTTAGGGCTTATTTAGAATAGAGTTCATTTTCTACATGAATTTAAAAAAAAAGATCTCCGCATTCAAAATATGGTGTTTTAACTTTATCGGGTGCTCACTCTTCACTCGCAACAGTAAACATGCTAAGCCTCGGACAGCAAAACACAAGCAAAAAGAAAAGTACTAATAAGGAGGAGAGAGAATAGGGCACCTCCGCTCGGCCGAGTGCTCAACACGGCAGCCTTTTCTGCTTGGTTTTGCCGGGTGGCGTGTGAACTGTGACTTTGAGCTGGATGTTCGGTTGGCTTAGGCCCCAAGGGGTATAAAAGCACTTTCTACAGCATCCTCACGTCCAAGCAATTCGGCTGCGTCTGCCATTGTCACGCCTTATCTTAGCTTGACCGCCGTGGAGCGAAAACCTTGAGTCCGCCAAACTTGCCAGTAACTACCACTTCGGCTGTGGAGCGAAGACCTTGAGTCCGTCAAACTTGCCAGTAACTACCACGTGTAACACCCCAGCCAAACAATGGCCTGAAATGCTACCAAACTAACAATATAATAAAACTATGCTAAGGCATTCTATAAAATTTCGGCAGAGCCTCCTTTGTTTATTGATAAAAATGAAGTTCTAACAATATTATCAAAATGTATGAATAACCGCAAGCAAAGTAATTTGACTACTAAGCAGAAACATCTATAAAACTTAAGTAAAGCACAGAAGCAATATAAATAAGTTCTAATCCATTATTACATCTTAATCTGAAGGTCATAATCAAATACCACTTGAACTAATCAACAAATAATAATTAGAGTTCTCTATCTTCTCCATGGTGAATATTTCGTGCAAGTGCAACAATACTAATCCTCTTTATTCCCATGCATGCTGACCTCATGAAGGTACCTAAAATAAACAAACAACAACAACAAAACAACAGCAAGAGTGAGTCCAATGACTCAGCAAGTATAATCATAACAAATGCAAGCATGAACATTAACTCTCAAGTTAAACATATTACATATGAATTTCATGCTATGCATTATGATCAAAAGCTCCTCTTTCTCATCTCTTTCGCATTTTACCGTGTGCGGGTGTGCATCCGTCAATGCACACCCATGCCCTGCACTGCCCTGCAGGGGACCAATGCCCACACTCCGCAAGTGTGGGGACCTCGTCTTGATCACCGCATGATCAAGACTTCAACAATTCTCAATATGATGCATATGTGAATGTATCAAAAGATAACGAGCATTCACCATACTACGCATCAACCAATCTCATAAATGCCGTAATGTAAATGTAACATAAATAGCATTCTCAATTCATCACTTACTCATACTCACAATTTAAACAGTCATGATTCAACCATCATCCAAACAATTCAACAAATCCATAAACACACAGATTTTCACATCACAAATATACTTGCCTCAACCGCAGAAAATGAAGAACACGTGAAGGCACAACCCCGAATCCGCTCTCCTCCTGAATATTTAATTAATAATTACCAACATGACAGTAGCGGGTTTCTAGATATAAAATAACAGCAACCCCAATTAACCCAACAATTTATCTCAATTAAATCCCCAACTCCCCTCGGCCAAATCTGCCCAACCACAGACAGCTGACTTTCAAAAATCATAACTTTCAGTACGTAACTTCAAATTAAGCGTTCTTGGACTCTCGGGAAAGATAATTAAATTATCTACAAAACTTAGTTGGGGAGACTCTCTGATTCTGCAATTAACTAGCCGATCCAAACCCTTTTCTAAAGCATCAATATTCACATCGGACTCTCTAGACAGCGCACTAAAACAGTCATAACTTTCACCCAGAAACTCGGAATCCGGACTTCTTTACCTCTATTGAAAGCTAAGAAACTTATCTACAACTTTTCCAATTTGAAGGACTCCTGAATCGCCACTATTTCCGTCGCACAAACCGATCTACTAAACTCTGTCCAGAACTACCCCGATCTGCAGAACAGTCGCACTAGAAAATTCATAACTTTTGCTACACAGATCCAAATAATATGTTCTTGTACTCCTGGAAAGATAATCAAACCCTCTACAACTTTCTAGAAGGGTCCAGACCTGAATCCCGACGAAACTAGATCAAAACCGCCGAGAAACAACTACTGTCCCAGCAGCCCAAAAAAACCGACGAATCTAACTCGATTAAAAATCAATCTAGAGACTACCAGGGATTACCCTTGATGACACGACGACGAACACGTCGACGAACACGACGAACACGCCCGCGATCTCCTCCTCTCTTCCTCCGGATCCACGCGGTACAGCGACGAACGTCGGCGGCGGCGCCGGGAAGAAGACGTCGGGCAAGACGGGCGGCGGTGGCTGGGTGGAGGCGCAGGGTGGAGGCGCAGGGTGGGGGCTGCCTAGGGTTTTAAGAGGTGGCCTCCTCCCTCTTGGGCCAAGAAAACCCACAGGCCAAGGCCTAGGCCCAGTTGTCTTAAATTTTCATAAAACCCTCAAAACTCTTATAAATTTAATTATTTAACAAAGTCCTCTCTATTAATTAAACAATTAATTAAACAATTTCGGTATTACATTCTACCCCTTAAAGCAATTCGACCAATTCTAACGCAACCTCAACAGAAAACAAAACAACCAACTAGCAATTAACTAGCACCGACGTGAACAACGCCGGTCTTTCACAAGCATGCGAGACTCCAACTCCCAAGTTGCTTCTCTCTCGTCTGCTGCGACCAAAGCGCTTTGACATACTAAATATTTTTTTCTAATTGCTTGCACCTCGCACATAGGTTCTTGAAGATCCAAGTGGTTTGCCAACCTCCCGATCCTTGCTCCTTACATCCGCATAACTTTTCACCGCTCTGGGCGAATGATTCGACTCACCAAGGCCACTCGTTGAACTTACGCCCTACAACACTTGAATTGTGTAGCTTTAATTCTTGAATGGTGGTGGTCTTACTCGTTGGTCAACGGTTTTAATGAAGCCCACGCTCCGGATCTTTCAAGTTCTCCTCGATACGGAGTCATACAAAGCGTGGTATCCCACACTAGAACCCAAGGTAGTCCTAGTGATACACAAACCCTAAAACTTCGCAATTAACAAAAGCGATTAAATACACATCGGGTTATCATTCCCTTTAGTACCAACCCACACAATCTTGAAGACATATATCTCATATTTCCATTCTCAATCGATCTCTTTACCTTAACAATGAGCACCCCTTAAACACGGGCACACCACGGGGTCAAGGTAAACCCACTCTTTCACACACGAATACAACTGAAAATAAGGGATTCTTATTGCAATCACGCATCACCCACTCCCCAACAAAGGGTCAAATCATAAAAGAAAATCGAGGATTCAACATAAGAACCTCTCCACCTTCCAAATAGGTGGTTTGCAACAAACAACACATACGTCAAAGGGAATCACTCAAATGTCAAACCCGTCCATTTTTTCCTAAACCGAAAACCCACACAAGCCAACAAAAGTCAACTCAAACCACAAAAGACTTTTCTCTCATCACGTAGCTCAAACAAGAATCGGGAGCATTTTACTACCGATTTTTTATTAAACTTCCTCTTGAATCACGAGGTTCCAAATTATCCCATACCATACTAGCTCAATTCTCTTAAATTGGCAACATCAACTCTATGTTCAAACCGAGTGCATCCAACACACTTTTGTAGAGGGACTCTACTATTCTCATAATAACATACTCTAGTCAACTCCTCTTCTCACATGTTACTTTAACGAATAATTTCCAATGCACCTCATCGTTATTTTTCACCCACCAACACTTCACCACAAATCTTAAGGACAATCAACATGAATTTCTCGGCACATACCCATTTACTACATCCAAAGGATACTATCAAGGAACATCATAATATTCGAATCCACTCCTTCCACTATTCTCACGCAATAACATTAGCCTACAAGGTTCTAGCATAGATCACCAACCAAAATTTCCCATCTCTAAGGCTTCTATACATATACTTGATATATTTAATACAAAGACTCTTAAATTCAGTGACTAAAATTTCCACAATCAACCATACTCAATCATTAACAACCATATGAAACATATTCTCAACTTGATTATCTGTAGAAAGATTCTAACTCCTAGAGGGTTACTCACTGAGCTAAGTTATACATGGCAAAAATTCAACAATCCTTACTATCCCAATAATTCCCACAACGGTTGGGCTTCTTCACAATTATAAACTCATTAACTACACCATCATAATCATTCTAATAATCCTTGCAAAGTACCCCATCATGACGCTCCAATAAAATTGATCAAGATTCTCATACTTTCAATAATTCCAACGTTCCAGCAAAATGAACGTAACACTCATGAACCACAGCTAGGTTCTTCTAGTTGCAACAATAAAACTATTTAGCCCCAAGGACAACATCTTCTTTTAAATCAAATCCTCACCGAGAATTAGTCGACAGCATCAATTTATCACTCCAAAAATCTCAAGCATCTTGATACCCACAATCTCACCCAAACCAATCACAAAACCACACCAACCAGTTGCCATACATATCCTAAAAGGGCTTGCAACCCAAATCGGTTACCCCTTTCTTAAAAGAGGCAAGAAGAAGTAAATTCAACACATGGGAAGGTGTTACCAATCGCAATAAACACTAGACCAAGGGAAAGAGCAAAGATCTTGGACAACAAACGTTAAGACCACAAATAAGGCGCATGCCTCCTCGAGAAGAAACCATCAAATCTCAACCAATACGAATACATTATTATCATTTGAGCTCAAGAAACTCTTAAGCGGCGAAAATAAGAAGTCAAACACACTTCACAAAGATTACACAACTTGACTTCAACCTCCAAAACTTTCATCAAACTTTTTCCTTTTAACAAAGAGAACAACCTTCTTTGATTACGGTATCACCTTAACAATTCCAACCAAAGAAGAGTTGAAGACCACAACACATTAATTCTTTAAGAACTAATAAAACCCCTCAAACACTTTGCTTAAACAATTTCAGCTACTACATAAGTCATGAGATCAAAGATCGCATACACACTATCAAAACTTTTGATTTAAATAGTACCATGGAATTTATTCAAATTCTTCTATTTAATGAACCTTCAACATTACCATCATAACCACAAATTGACCATCATACTAACATCAGAACATTACATTCTCAACAAGCATCATCATATCCTCAACTCCCTTCTTAAACTTTTCCAAAAGAAACATAAGAAATCACTTCATCATGTTTCTAATATCTAAATAAGATTGCAACTACTTAATCTAGGAGAACCTAGTGCATAAGCCACATAAATAGAACAAAGCTCTTAAACAAGGTGATACTAGAACATGACAATCTCACAAAACATTCTAGCATAAATCCCTTACTAGATTTCGTATATTCAATTCTTGTGGATGCTCAACTCTAATTTAGCACAAATTAATTGTACTCTAGTCACATTCTTGGCAATTATTGATTATTATTTTATCACAACGGCATTCATGATCCTAACTTCGTTTTACAATCATAAAACAATCATGAGCATAGATTCAGATCCTACCTTACATTCGAAATTAGAACGAAATAACTTTAATCTTCAATAATACCGACTTTGTAAGACTAGATTCTGCAAGTCTATACATCAACATTCATCTATTTCTTTATACATATTTCAACAATCTAACATGGTAAAAGATAGATGAAACTAGCAATTGTGCACGCTCATAAAGTATCTAAATAAAATACATATTAAAGATTAATATTACCAAGCTAATATTCCCACACCTTCTTCATAATAATTCCAAACAGTTAGATTAATCACTAACGACAAACATAATTCCATGTATCCAACATGATAGAATTTTAATCAATCATAATAATCATTGTAACTCTTTTGCACTCTCCTCAATAACTCCATGAGTTACTGTCATGAATAGACAACTTCTTAATCGTAGTTCTTCTCAAAACTATTACAAGGCAATATCAAATTAAACCACTACACTTCCAAGGATACTAGTAAAAGAAATTAATTATACACTACGCTATCATATCAACTTAATAATTCAAACCTTATGAATTAGTTTATATGATTACCACCTTCCACTTAAGCATAGCAAAACAATCATAATGGATTTTAACACTCTCTTTCAAAAAAAGAGGAACAATAACTTCAACGCCGAGATAAAGGAATACATAGATCCAAAACTTTCACATAACACCGAGTTTTGCAACTTCAAAATTTGCACTAAAAAATAAAACACCAAGCGAACCAATGAGCCATGATTCGCAATGTGACAACTCCACGAAGGAACTAACCTTACAAATCAACAATAAGCACGTGTAGCAAAGTATCTCAAGAGTCCGGAAAGAAACCATAACTGTTTCAAGGAATGTAGAGACCAATTGCATACCCTCAACTGCAAGAACCACAATCTCAAAAGAAATTCATTAACCGCAATCAGCCAAGAATTAGCTGGAATCAACTTGAGGATATTAATAACTTTTCTAAGAAACTCACCCGCAACACCTACAATTAAGTTACCCGAGGTAACTACAATGCTAATCCTTATACTACACCCAAAGGTAAATGCAATGCCAAGGTAGCACATCACAACATCTACATCATCTCATTGACTATTCCCACTCATACTGATCATAGGAGCAAATCATAATCATACAAGATTATCAATAAGCATATAAGATTATCTCATAATGTAAATCATCAATACAACATGTCAAAAGCATAAATGCAATGCTTGACCCATCCCATCCTCGTGCACCAAAGTGTCAATTTAATAATTTAATTACCACGGACCTAAAGCCCGCTCTGATACCAACTGTAACACCCCAACCAAACAATGGCCTGAAATGCTACCAAACTAACAACATAATAAAACTATGCTAACGCATTCTATAAAATTTCGCAGAGCCTCCTTTGTTTATTGATAAAATGAAGTTCTAACAATATTATCAAAAGGTATGAATAACCGCAAGCAAAGTAATTTGGCTACTAAGCGAAACATCTATAAAACTTAAGTAAAGCACGGAAGCAATATAAAGAAGTTCTAATCCATTATTACATCTTAATCTGAAGGTCATAATCAAATACCACTTGAACTAATCAACAAATAATAATTAGAGTTCTCTATCTTCTCCATGGTGAATATTTCGCAAGTGCAACAATACTAATCCTCTTTATTCCCATGCATGCTGACCTCGTGAAGGTACCTAAAATAAACAAACAACAACAACAAAACAACAGCAAGAGTGAGTCCAATGACTCGCAAGTATAATCAGTAACAAATGCAAGCATGAACATTAACTCTCAAGTTAAACATATTACATATGAATTTCATGCTATGCATTATGATCAAAAGCTCCTCTTTCTCATCTCTTTCGCATTTTACCGTGACGCGAGTGTGCATCCGTCAATGCACACCCATGCACTGCCCTCGGGCAGGGACAATTGCCCACACCCGCAAGTGTGGGGACCTCGATGCTTGATCACCGCATGATCAAGACTTCAACAATTCTCAATATGATGCATATATGTGAATGTATCAAAAGATAACGAGCATTCACCATACTACGCATCAACCAATCTCATAAATGCCGTAATGTAAACAGAACATAAATAGCATTCTCAATTCATCACTTACTCATACTCACAATTTAAACAGTCATGATTCAACCATCATCCAAACAATTCAACAAATCCATAAACACACAGATTTTCACATCACAAATATACTTGCCTCAACCGCGAGAAAATGAAGAACACGTAGAAGGCACAACCCCCGGAATCCGCTCTCCTCCTGAATATTTAATTAATAATTACCAACATGACAGTAGCGGGTTTCTAGATATAAAATAACAGCAACCCCAATTAACCCAACAATTTATCTCAATTAAATCCCCAACTCCCCTCGGCCAAATCTGCCCAACCACAGACAGCTGACTTTCAAAAATCATAACTTTCAGTACGTAACTTCAAATTAAGCGTTCTTGGACTCTCGGGAAAGATAATTAAATTATCTACAAAAACTTAGTTGGGGAGACTCTCTGATTCTGCCATTAACTAGCCGATCCAAACCCTTTTCTAAAGCATCAATATTCACATCGGACTCTCTGGACAGGGCACTAAAACAGTCATAACTTTCACCCAGAAACTCGGAATCCGGACTTCTTTACCTCTATTGAAAGCTAAGAAACTTATCTACAACTTTTCCAATTTGAAGGACTCCTGAATCGCCACTATTTCCGTCGCACAAACCGATCTACTAAACTCTGTCCAGAACTACCCCGATCTGCAGAACAGTCGCACTAGAAAATTCATAAATTTTGCTACACAGATCCAAATAATGTGTTCTTGTACTCCCTGGAAAGATAATCAAACCCTCTACAACTTTCTAGAAGGGGTCCAGACCTGAATCCCGACGAAACTAGATCAAAACCGCCGAGAAACAACTACTGTCCCAGCAGCCCAAAAAACCGACGAATCTAACTCGATTAAAAACCAATCTAGAGACTACCAGGGATTACCCTTGACGACACGACGACGAACACGTCGACGAACACGACGAACACGGCGACGAACACGCCTGCGATCTCCTCCTCTCTTCCTCCGGATCCACGCGGTACAGCGACGAACGCCGGCGACGGCGCACCGGAAGAAGACGTCGGGCAGCACGGGCGGCGGCTGCTGGGTGGAGGCGCAGGGTGGAGGCGCAGGGGTGGGGCTGCCTAGGGTTTTAAGAGGTGGCCTCCCTCCCTCTTGGGCCAAGAAAACCCACCGGCCAAGGCCTGCCCGGTTGTCTTAAATTTTCATAAAACCCTCAAAACTCTTATAAATTTAATTATTTAACAAAGTCTCTCTATTAATTAAATAATTGATTAAACAATTTCCGAGGTATTACACCACGTCACCCAGCGCTACCAGCGCTGTTTGAGCTGGACAAGATTGTTGCGGCATGTCCAGCCTCGAATCCCAGATCCCTTCCGCTTGTCAGCCGTTTCTGTACTTTTCAGCTGGAACCGGACAGAGATAATCTGCGCTGATGTGTGACCTGTCTCAAGCGGCTTCGATGCTGACAAACTTCCGCACATGGATTGGTTTACCGGTTCAAGATTCCCGTTTCCAAATTCTCGCTTTCGGTTCTTTGTGATGATCGTGCTTGATTCGTTTCTTGGTTTTTTTGGACAGAGCAGCGGGTCAAGTATACTTGTACGTATTCGATGTGGACAAAGATACTAATGTACAATGCCGTGCTTCCCACGATTGTGCCCATGGGTGAATATCCTTTGAATTGGAGAAATATCTACGGAGACCCACCAATTGGTGAAAGGATGAAAACTGAAAAGCACGTTGATTTGGCACATGATGAGATCAATACTAGATATTTTCAAAAGAGTTCAGAGGTCCTTGGGGTAGTTTATTAAAATTTAAAATTTCAAGTTCAAACTTCACTAATGCCAGGAGAAAAAATTTTGTATACCGCTTGTTATTGTTTTGCTTACTATGCTTTTCTACTTATCCCATAACAATCAACTTTGAGCTTGAATTTTATAAGGCGCTATATCACTTCAAGAATTCTCCTTGGTTCCTCTCTAGAATTGTCGCATAGCAAATACAAGTCATCGCAGAATACATATCTATCAAAGTGAAAGCTAAGAAACCATGTCAATATCCAAAATGATCTCTATCTAGAGTCGAAGAAAATACAAGACAACATGATTTTCATATGCTGGTGTTTATATACCATGTATACCTCGGAATACAGCGTATTGTTCAATCTCTCGGGTAGTCCCTAGCTTCTTGAGGGTATTATTTGTACTACATGCCAGTAGGTCCACCGTTGGAATCACACACATACTAATAGACTGAACAGATCTACTGTACTAGAGAGCAAAGTGTACATCAGAACAGAGAGCTTGTCCACCGTTGCTGGAATCTCCAATCTCGGAGAAACCGTTACGCAGAATAAACAACCGACGCGCACAGGACGAACAGTGAGGTTTCAGAAGCTGCACACTGGACTCGTACGTGCACGTGAACGCAGCACAACTCATCCCCAAACACACGAGCGGCCAGTCGCGGCTCGCGACACGGTCCACAGGCGTCCGGGCGGCAAGCTAGGCAAGGGAAAACAACCATTGTACGCACCGACATATATACGCCGTCCGCATATGCAATGCCGTCTTGTGCTAGGGAAAACAATCATTATTCACCGGCATTTGGCTGGACTCGGCACGAGACCATGATCGATCCATGAGTGTTATTTCCTCTGGTTACTAACCTAACTGTTTGGATATGCCACCTTGTGGGAGGGCGCCCAACGGTTTTTCGTATAATTGATGCGCATCTCCAAGAATAATGCAAGGGCTTTGTTGAGTGAGGATCATGCGCTACTCCGGTCCATGACAACTACAGCGTGGTAGCACTTATTGGGAGCCCATCTGCGGCCAATCTCAGCGAGGTCTGCGCACCGATCCCCAAGGAGATCACGGTCAACACCGGGGGGTCCGTGCACCGATCCTAGACTCTTATATTGAATACACTTGCTCCCTTGGTCATTGGGGTGTGCTTCTCCTTATGTCCCTCCATATCCTCGGTTGTCTTTGACTCCGACCAGAGGTGCCTACAAGTTTACTGTTCGGTCTGGTATCAACGACAATTTGCGCTATTCATAGGGACTCGAGCGAAAAGTCATACCAGCCAAGAAGAGGAAAGCATAGAAGGTCGCCGAGGTGGGAGATACGAACTCCCCTCCAAGGCCGAAGTCAAGCCATATCACATCCCATGTCACTCTGGGCCTGAAGATGCAGCCTGACTTCTCCACAGAGGCTCAGGTCACCAGCGAGATTGTGGCCTCCCAAGAGGCTAACCTTCCATGCGTTCGTGACAAGGTGGAGTGGGAGTTGGAAAATCTTTGTAGGCAGTTGAGGGAATCGCAGGCCAAGGCTCTGTGGTTCGCGGCTAAGGCTCACCAAGCGGGAGAACGGACGCAACTCGAGAGGGCGCGGGCCGAGGCAAGGCCTCTGCCAATCATAGGGGCCCAGGAAGCTGAGGAACTAAGGAATCAACTGGAGGAGTTACGAGTGTTGGCACGAGGGACATCCCGCACCGAGGTGCCAGAAGTTTCAGCTCTCCGGGTCGAGCTGAAATCTGCACCTAGACGAACTTACCATCTCCATCTGGAGTCCAAGAAGCCAATAGTCTTAGAGCTCAGCTCAACCAAGTGCGAAGAGAGGCCCTTGCCGTAGCCGGGGGCATGGGGGGCGAACCGTGGTCACTTGGGGGTAGAGATGGCAACAGGTACAAACCTGCTGGGTTTTGCTATCTCAAACACATGCCTATGAAAGTTGGACGTGCCCGCTAAAAAACTCATGCCTGTGACAGATGCAGATTTTTGCCCAGACCTATGCCCACTCGGGTAACGGGTACCCACAGGTCGCCCGTGCCCGATAACAGCTATGCAGATTGCAGACAGTGCGTAGCAAGTCAACAATAAGTTCAATTTATATGCTACTATGCATGAAACAAGCAACAATAAATTCACAATGCATATCACTAGTTCATTCCATCAATTCTCAGTTCATAGTTCACTGGCATAGCATATCATTACAAGTTCATAGTTCACAACTCAGTTAAAACCAAAAGGAGAGACATCAACTGCTCCTTGTACTTGACTAATGGGCTATGGGCTGGGCTGGTTTGCCTGGGAGGCTGGGAGCCTGGGTTTATAACTCCTATGGATCGGGTTTATATTACCTATGGGTTTACGAGTTTGGATACTATAGAAACGTACCCGAACCCAGCAGATCCGATGGGTTAGGCTTTTTGCCCGTTAAGAGACCCATGGGTTAGAAAATTGACTCAGACCTATATCCTAATAGAGTAAAAACCCACCGGGTATCGAATTTCGGGTACTCATTGCCATCTCTACTTAGGGGCTAGGCCACCCCAGGTTGGCCAAGTGTAGGCTCACCTCCCCTCTGCCCCCAGCCTCAAGGGCCTCCCACTCACGAGGTCACCAGTTCTTGAACATGCCAACCGCTTGTCAAGCCACACCATAGGGGGGGCACATATCTTACTTGCGCAGCGGGCTGCGCAAGTCAAACTGTCGGTGTCTCTCAGTTGCCAATTGAATTTATGGACCCTGTAGCTTATTTCCAGATAGTGCTAGCACTCGTAGAGCAGTGCAGTTTTCCAACGCATGTAAGAATTCCCAGCTTTTAGCATCCCTTGCTTCGAGCATGTTTACCCCAAGGTATAGTTTGGACAAACTTGGAAGCATTCCAAAGGAGCTTGGAATTTGGCCGATGAAACTGTTTTTTTGTAAAGCTACTATTTCTAGCATTGAAGCATTGCCTAAGGAAGCTGGGATGTGACCTTCAAGCATGTTGGTACCCAAGTAGAGGAATCGGAGATTAGGGAGGCCATCACCCATGTTGGCTGGCAGAGTCTTACTTAGCTGATTCGCACGTAATTCTAGCATTTGAAGTGAAGAGGAATTAAAAAGGCTTGGTGGGATACTACCTGATAGCCTGTTTGCCCCTAGGGCCAGCACCGTAATATTTGACAATTGTCCAAGTTCATCAGGAATGCTTCCTTCAAGCTGATCTTCTTGAAGATAGATTATTTTTAAATGGGTGATGTTTTTGAGGGTCGACGGGATGATCCCGGTGAGATTATTCCGAGAAAGGTCCATATAAACCAGATTTGTGAGAAAACCTATATTCGGAGGAATTGCGCCCTCTAGCGAGTTTGTCCAGAGGTCTATTGTCTTTAAGTTGGAGCAGTTTGTGAGCGTGTCTGGAATAATCCCATCCAATGAATTGAAGCTCAGTTGAAGGACTTGCATCTTCTGGAGATTGTTGAGATGAGGTATCTGGCCAGAGAAGTGATTATGGGACAGGTCAAGTGTATGAAGGAAAGTCAGGTTTCCAACAGAGGCGGCAACTGAGCCCGACAAGCCTTTGCCGGTGAGGTTGAGCGTGGTGACTCGCCCTGGGTGCCTCAGGCTGCATGCGACGCCGTCCCACTGGCAATAGGGGTGCTGGTGCTCCAATTGCTCGAGTACTCCCCGGATCGTTGGTGA
>JAYGGG010000871.1:0-18978 GCA_036346245.1 Bonia amplexicaulis | reverse complement strand
ATGCCGCGAGGAGCGAAAAAACTTCCTACAACAGATCCCCGCTCTTGAGGAAGAGATGGGTCACTTGTAGGCGGAGCTGGCGGATGGCCATCGCCTCCGCAATTGGTCCGCAATGGTGGCATGGACAGGTATTCATTAGAGACCAGTAGAGATCGACCCTCCGTCACTTTTGGTGACTTCATTCATTTTCTTTCATCATTGTTTTTGGTTACTATGTTTTGCCTGGACATGTACTCGGAAGAGACCAACCCTCCATTGCTAAGCATCTTCTTCATCGCTGTCTTTGCCATTGGAGTCAGGTGGAGGAGTCCGTGCGCTTTTGGGTGGATTTTCGGTCTCAGGCACACGTCTGTCCGTACGATTATGTAAAGATTGAAAGCTCCGACGAGGGCGCTTGACGGTTTGCCTCCGTGTGATGTAGCGATGTTTGGCTTTGTGAGTGGAATATATACATGGATGTATTGTGCTACTTCTGTACTGCCAACGAGGTCAGTCGCAGGAACTCTGTTCCCCACTCTTATAATGAGCCTGGACAAAGTCGTTGTAGGACTAGGTAGTTGATGTGCGTTCCGTTTCCCACCCTTCGGATGAGCGTCGACAAATGTAGCGATAGGATAAGTTAGGCTCGCACGCGCTCCGCCCCCCACCCTTGGGACGAGCATCGATGAAGGCGATGGTAGGACAAGTTAGGCTCGCGCGTGCTGCGTCTCCTACCCTTTCGGGCGAGCATCGATAAAGGCGGCAGTAGGACAAGTTAGGCTCGTGCGCGCTGCGTCTCCCACCCTTCGGATGAGCGTTGACGAAGTCGATGGTAGAATAAGTTAGGCTCGCGAGCGTTCCGTTTCCCACCATTCGGATGAGCGTCGACGAAGTCGGCATTAGGACAAGTTTGGCTCATACGCGCACTGACTAGCTCTTCATGGTGAGACAAACGGTAGGGAAGAAAGTGCGGGCCTACTTCAAATGCTTCGCGAAGATCCACTGCTAGGTAAGGGATGTCAATGATACGACCATCATCAACGCGGTCGCCCGTGGCCTTCAGAAGGATCCACTCATAGAGTATAACGTACAAAAGCCCATAAAAATGGTGGCCAAGCTTTTCGATAAGATGGAGGAATATGTCAGAGTAGAAGAGAATGCGACATGGCACGAGGCGGAGGTTGCACCACCTACCCCTGAAGTCAAGCCCGCTCCTGTCACCACGAAGGAGGGCCCCAACTGCAAGCAGCGAAGGAGGCTCTGGTCCAGATACGTCCTCGGAATCAAAAGTGCAGAGGAGAGCATTGCTTTCGGAGGTCATGGTGTGGCCGAAGGGGCCGCGGGCGCAGAAGGGTGCGCGGTCAGGAGTTACAAACCAAACAATGAATAAGGAACTACGGCGAGGCCACAAAAGAGCTGCCTGGAGCCTTGCAAACTGTAGAGATGAGGGATAGAAGTTATACTTACCTAGATTTATCTGATCAAAAAGCCCTTGCCTTTCTTGACACATTAAAGCACATATTTATAGCTATGAAAAAACTTATTATATAAATATCTCTATGTGGGTGTATAATCCCAAGGACAATATTATCTTTTCCCTTACAACATTCCTCTTGAACCAGTCATGTTGCCTCATGATTATTGGGTCTCTTGATACAATGGACTGACTGAGCCAAAGTGACGCCACCCCCAGATCACAACAAGGCAAACATGCACTTTTTTAATCTCATGCCTATTCTTTTTTACTTTAATTTATGGCTTTTAGCTGTGATTTATAACTTTTATGTTGTTCGTGAGAAAGAATATAGAGTAGCAGAAAGTCGCATGCGGTTTTGGTTAATATAATAAAATCTCTACTATATATACTATAATTAACTTATAGACTCTGTTTTAAAAAAATATATTTTATTTCAAAATTAGTTACTATAAAAAAATTAAAAAACAGATTTTAGAAGTTGAAAAGAATATTCCCACCATCGACAACTACCTAATGCTTTTTTCTAATCGTGATTAGACAACTACTACATACAAGCCTACCAAGCAGCACAGGGAGAGAGGAGAGAAAACGATGAGGTGAAAAACAACACTACAGTACACGGTAGAAGAAGACGACGACTACCACGCGTTACTCGGCTCCGCTTTTTCGCGGAAGTGAGGGCACGCTCGCTCTCGCCCCCAATCTTTGCGTGCTCGAGAAGCCTCTACCCGTGCTGCGCCACTCCCCACCGTCACGCGACTCTCAGCCGTTGGATCCACATCCCGACTCGATCCCAGCCGCCCGTCCCCTCCCAAGTCCCAACCCTCGAATTCCCCTCCGTTTCCGAAACCACCACCTTCCGATGGCAAGGAAGCCCGACATTTTCGTCCCTTTCTTCCTAGATCGCACCAAAACGAAGCACCAGAGCACACGAGCGGACTGAGGATTCCTCCATTTGGTCTCCCTCTCGCGCGATCTGATCCATCCATTGGTCAGCCCGGGCGATCGGAGCAATGCTGCGTGGATCGAGCTGCTGCTGATCGCGGTGAGATCACTCGGATGCGCTCAATTGCAGCGTTTCTAAGCTGTTTTTCCGATTTGTTTTGGTTAGATTTGGGGATGTGTGCGGCAATTTGAATTATGTATGGTCAAACGCGTGGGACTTTGCTTAATTGATCTGCTTCCGCGCTCGAATTTGTGCGGTGTGACGTTAATAGAGCTTTGGGAAGGGTAATTGTGTCGGAGCTTGTTGTGGTGCTGGATTAGTGTTTAGTTTTGAGTTGGAGCCTTTGCTCGTGATACGAGCTTTGCGTGAGGTGGAAAAAGTTCGATTCTGCATAATCGTGGGCTGGCATTGGTATTCTGTCAGCTTTAATCGAGCATTTTGTAGTGATAACTGAAGCCGAGTTTGGTATGATTGCTCGGATCGTTTAGATCAGCGCGTGTAGTTCGGTAGCTTTTGGTTTGCGAAACTCGAACTCTAGATTTACTATGTACTAAATACTGTGGGGATTCTTTGCTCAATCGTTGTGTTCTTACACTGATGGAGAGTGGATTTCACGGTTGAAGTGCGAATTGAACAGTAGGAAGAGGCTCTTCCGAAGAGCTATTTGGGGGTAGAGCTTGCTGTGATCACTCGGATGAATATAGATTTGTGAAGGCCTCCTTTCGATGTGATCCCTTTTGTTACTTCTAGGGAGGAGTTTTATTCATGTAAGAAATTGAGTGTTGCCTAAAGACAGTGGGTTTTTACTTAAACCTGGAGCTATTGTTTCGGGAATTGGTGAATGTGGTATGATTTTATTTTTTTATCAAGAACTAGGGATTTTGCTTGATCTTGGAATCATATGCTGGAATCAATTATTACTCTTCCAATCCAGTAATTGGGAGAACTAACCGGAGCAAATATTAGTGCTACTGCAAAGTGTCCCACATACCATTTTGATGACGCATGCTTGATCGATCTTGAGCAGCCAAGCTCAGTGGGAGGATAATATATTAATATTTCACTTGACTGTTGGCATATCGCATGCAAATTGCCTTTTAGGCTCTCAATGTAACACATGATTGAGCTTATTGGATCAAAGGTGGTATTATAATACTGTTTAGCTGGATAAGCACATTTTTGGCAATTTCTTATTGCATTCCTTTTTTTCGTAGAATTTGCTCTTGATTGTCAATTGCATTCCGATTTTGTTGCAAGATTGTGACTAGAATTCTACATCGAACTGGAATTGATTGTTTATACCACGCTTTGACCCAATTTTATATCACTAATAATTAAACTGATGAACAATGATCAAACAGGCGAAATGAGCATGTGAAATTAGAACCATGTTTTCTTTCATTTTGCAATAGCTTGTAAGTTGTATTTCATCACCCCAATTCTTTTCTTTGTCTCATTTTTATTCATTATGACAACTTTTCCTCTTTGTGCAACCAGAATTAATCATCGCATGTGCTGTGTCACTATTTATCTTCATTTGTTTGGGGATTGCTGAATTGTTCGTTGACTCATTAGTCCTATACAAGTATACATTATAATGTTGTATTTATTCCATCTGATTGTAGAATTTCATCATGGTAGGCTTTGATTAGTACGGGCATTGGATGAAGTTTGTACGTATCCATGGAAGTGGGTGGTTCGCAAGATGTTTTGGAGAATAAGAATGAAGAGAATGACTTCGAAAAGAATGTCAGTTCTGATCCTGTGGTTTACCAGCTAGTTCGGGTAGATTCTTACTTTCTTAGTTATATGCCTTATTGGCTGTTGTTTTTAGATGCAAAACTCATCATGATGTTTCCAATTGCTTCCTTTGGTCCTTTGAGAAACACACACATTTTTTTTTTTGAAAAAAGGTTGAAGGTGATGGAACACTTGTTCCTGCTACAGAGGACGAAGTCTTGCAGTTTGAACATTTTATTCATGATGAGAAGGTCGATCTGCCTTCTATTGAAGATGTCAGGCATGTGGAGGAATTTTTTACCAATGATTGCATGTTACTGAAGAAGCCTGACTTGGAAGGTGCTGCCAGTAGCATTATTCAGTTCGAATTGTTACTTTGCTATATCATTTCCTTTTGGGTGACCTTACTTCATTAGAAAAGCTGTGATATTGGAATACAGTGTAGGCGTACAAACTTTATGTTTCCTGTATTAATTAAACTGCTTTGACTACTTAAGATGCTCACTGTTTACTAAACTTGTGTAGCTGGGTCTTCCAAAGTAGAGATTACTGAAGTGGAGACACAAAAGTTGGATGCTGACTTAGAGGTATATTGCTTATCTGTTGTGCTTCATGAATATCTGCCATCAGCCTAGGCTTTTCAGTTTTGCTACCGCATAATAGGTATATGCTACATTGCTACTAGATAATAGGTTTAGTATGTTCGCAAGGATTCGTGGTCAATATTTTCGAGCTAAATCTGACATGGTTTTGATATGGACTTTCTGGTTCTGTAAAATTCTCAGTTCAGAGTCCAATTGCCTATCACTTCAATAAATTTTACTTTATACTCCACATAAATTTAGTTAGAACTACCTTTGGAGTTAGCATTAAGGTTCATTGTCATCTAGTCAGATCTATGTTTATGTCTCCTACTCAAGCAGCTCCATCTTCATTCATGCTTAAACTTCCCTATTATATACTGTCCCATTCTGAGATTGCTAAATCAGGGAAGAGGTTTTCGAACATCATCAAGAACTGACATAGAGAGATGGAAGGGTGGATCAAAATTAAGCTAGTAGAAATGAAATATAAGCTAAAAGTTTCCCTGCCTAAGAAATAATGAAGACATTTCTGCTTGACCATAGGTCATTCAAAGCCGTGGGAATGAGACATTGATCTCTGTTGAAGAGAGTCCTGTGTTCTTTCTATTGATGTAAATAAAATCTTTTCATTTGGTTGATAAGTGAGTACATTGCTGCTAGTTTTAATCTAAGAGTTTTAATCTAAGCTCTCTTGGTTAATAAGCTATGAAAAGTATGAAACTTTTTTAGAAATGTGCACTGTTATGCGCAAGTTATTCCTTTTTAATGCTTGAGCTTGTGGTTTGACAAACTGTCATTATTAGACATTTGCCTTAAAGCTTAAACCATCTACAAATCCTTCCTGTGCATACATTGTCTATGTCATTCTACTTATTCAAGTTAATACAGCTTTAAGGAGATGCATATCATTACACAGGAAGACAGGGTACAGTCATTTGATGATTCACTTGATCTTCCCTCAAAGTGTATTCATGATCAGCAGACAGATAAATTGAACACAGAACAAATGGATAACAACTTTTCTCAACAGGACAATGCTTCAACCGTGACTACAAATTCAACAGTGTTAAATGACTCTTGCAGTGCTGAAAAAGAAAAGGCTGATGCCTGCTCAAGACCAGTAAATGACACATCTACAGGACCATCTGTTTCTGGAGTTACTAGTTCAGTGCCTGATTTTTCCATTTTAAGAGGAGAAGTCTGCTTGGATAATCTTACAATTAGAGAACTTCAGGAAGCATTTAGAGCCACATTTGGGCGCCAAACTACTGTCAAGGACAAGTTATGGCTCAAAAGACGGATTACAATGGGGTTAACCAATTCCTGTGATGTTCCAAGTTCAGGTTGTGTAGTTAAAGATTATAAAATTATTGGCAAGGATGCCAAACAAGAGATACCAGCCATTGAAGGAATACCTAAGGTCGAGCTTGAAGCGACTTCTTTGGTTAGGGACCAAGCATTGGATCCAGGAAATGGGAGAGATTCACCATCTAGCTCTTACTACCAGAGTGAGGACCAACAAGGATCCTCCAAGAGGCTAAGAAGAGTACCAACAGATAACGATGAACCACAAGGAACTCTCCTGGCTGAACAAGGCACCGCTAAGAGAATTAGAAAGCCAACTAAAAGATATATTGAGGAGCTCTCAGATATTGAGACTCATGACTCCCCTGGGAAACTTTCTTCACCAGGAAAAAGGCTTGCGCATGATGAGGTGTTACTGAAACCACGGGCAACGCCTTTCCATGAAGTTGATTCATTGAGTGCAACTTATCCTACTCGAAAGGATACTATCGGAGGATTTAGTGTACATGTTCCTTATGTTTCGAGGATGAGAAGAGGACGCCCTAGGAGGAACTTCATTTCATTTTTGGTAATAATCTACTTATGCATCATTTATTTTCACAGCTTTGGACAGTTTGTTTGTCTTTTATTATTAGTGCATAACGGAGGAAGATATTGAATTACTATATTTGGGAACGATGTTACACATGTCCTTTTTCTCTTCTGAAAATACACTTCAAACGACTCTATTCAGTACCCAATTTTCAATTAGGTAACTGTTGTCGAATTTTTTTTTCATTTAGCTCCTTACCCCATTTTGCTGTCTTACCAATCCCTTATGCCATTTTCACAAACAAAATGTGGCAAATCCCTGAACCTTGGTTAAGTGATTCACCGATATTGTGTCATGTGGGGTCAACACTATACCAGCCGTCGACCTAGGCATGTGCCAGCCCAAGCAGTCGGCCAAGTGCAGGATTAGGTATTTGTTTGTTTCTTGATTCTCAAGTAATATTAGAAGATTAGATTAGTTTCCATATTGTTAGTAGCTCCATTTAAGGGAGACTTACTCTCCTATAATCAAGCAAAAAAGTTATATCTGAATTCCCCTATCCCCTTTGTCCCTTCCCAGTCTGCCGTGCACCCTTCTCCCGGTGCACCTTCTTCCTCTCGCGGTCTCACTGCCACAGCTCCTGGGCGCAAGCCTGGACTGAAACCCCCTACTACACACACATACCCGTTACCCTGATACACTCTGCGACATGGGCGTGGCATACTGTCTCTTAAAGAGCTTAGCATGTTAGTCTCACTCTAATACATCTCTTTCCTCATCCACATCCCGATAGTCTTTATCTGACATGTAGGTGTAATGCATTATTGGTAAGAAAGGCTTGCTGTACCATATTTCATCCAGTCCTCTCTTAGAGCAATTAAAAGACCAATAAGTCAAGTGGACAACCTGAATGGGAAAAACTTGTAGCACAGTAACCTAAGACATTGGAAAGCTGATGCAACCTGCCCTAATGCCCAGCTGAATGGTTAGAGTAAATTGCAGCATATGTTTTCATAATTGTTTGGTTGTCTCACCATAGGCCCCTAAACGTGCTCTTTGTTACCTCGAATAACAGGATCACAAGCCTTCTGTGGAATGTACTGAGCTTCAGACGGCAGTTGGGATGACATTGGAGAAAGATGGTGAACAGGGGAACCATGTAAGCAAAACTACAGAAGTTCCACTAATGGTATGCCTCTGGTCATGTAGAACCACTTAATGAAAAAACCAAACTTGAGAAGCTGACAATTAACTAGAAATTTATTTTGAAACACCTAGTACCTCAAACATTGTTGCTGAGTTGCAATTTTGACCTGTATCCTACAGGCAGTAAAATATTTTTCTTCTGTCCAACTTGCCACTAGAAAAATGCTGAGAAGAAAGGAGGGCATATAGGAACAGCTGATGATATGGAGGCTCAGGCCGTACAAGCAAACGATTTTTGCAGTGCTGATGCCAAGCCCAAAATAAAGCGGGGCCTGAAGCGGAAGCATCATCGAGCATGGACACTGTGCGAGGTTCTGAAGCTGGTTGATGGTGTGGCTCGGTACGGGACTGGCAAATGGTCGGAGATTAGAAGACTTGCCTTCGCCTCGCATTCTTATCGCACCTCAGTGGATCTCAAGGTGAGATTGCTTGTACAACTCCTCAGTTTATTAATTACAATTTGATTTTCTAATGAATCATACTGCTTACTCAGGATAAGTGGCGGAATCTGATCAGGGCCAGCCAGACACAGCTTCACACAGAAAAAGATGTAATCACTTCTCCTAACTCACACGAGCACCTTTGTTTCTTATCAGTTCATTTCTTCCATCCTGCCATATTTTGCTCCTGGGTTATTCATTTTCTTCACTCTTCTATTCCGCTGAGCAGGGTGGTTGTCCGCGGAAAAATAATCCTTCGATCGTACCAATACCACCATCCATTTTGTTACGAGTGAAAGAACTAGCTGAGCTGCAGTCACAAGCTGGCGATTTGGCAGTGCCAATAAAGTTCCCAGGGCAGAGCAGTAAGGTTGTACAGGGAAAAGGGTCGGGGTTTTTGTGATCCATGTACTGCATGCAAATAGAGAAATACTACTGAGATAGTTGTACGCTTTTGGACGGTGAACTTACATATTGTTACAACAAAGTTGTGGTCGCGGTGATCTTCACTCTTCGCTCATCGCCGTACGTTTCTTCTTTGACTTTCAGTCCGAGCTGATAATCCTGAAACAAACAGCGGAGCATGATCTCTGCAAAACGAGGATCCTCGCTCCCTCTTAGCGTGGAGAGCTCTCGCGCTGAGCAACCGAGTAACTCCTGCCCAGCCTCTTGAAATGCTGTCACCCAAGCTGCTCCCGAGTGATCTTGAATCTGTAGCTGAAGGAGATACCTGTAGTCACACTCTGGAAACTCTTTATCGCATTTGTCGCAGCACCAATTCCCAGAGCTCGCCTTCGTCACCTTCTTATTGCATTGGCTGTCGCCAATCATGTTAGGGCAAGCTGTGTAGCAGAAGCTGTCATTCTTTAAGAATATTACGGTGGCTTTCACCGTAACCCAATCAGGTTTGCCCCCCATTACAAGACCTTCACCCTTGATTTGTGCTACTGTCTTTCGGATCTCGTTCTTTGATGCTGCAGGAGTGACATCCCTGGATATTGACTGAGTAGAAGCATCTCTTCCTCCACCATCAAACCATTGCCTGAGACTATGAGCTTCAGCAAGATAAGGGTTTATGAAGAGCTGAGAGGTAGAAATTGTGCCAACAGACTTGCCACTGAAATCATTCACTTTTCCTGCTTTGACAGCCAGCACAGGAAAGATCCCGCACTCAACCATTTCTTGCAGCTGCAAGCCTTCTCTGTTGCAAAATTCACCCCACATGGTTACCTCAACACTTCGACCAGACATATCCGTTAGGTTAATAATTCTTTTCTGAGTTTCCATGCCATTTTTCCTCTGTATTGTGGTGCAAGGGTTGACAGATATAACAACACCCATGACATCAAGGATAGCATTGTTCTGTGTATCCTCAATTTCATTGATTGGTCTGAAGTTAAACCGCTGGGAGGGAATGGAGCTGTTCTCATCAGGACAAAGATCCACGGTTGATCCAGCTTCCAATAAAATCTCCCACTCGTTGCTAAGATGGTTATAGTTCTTCTGTGCATGTTTCAAGCTTCCTCCTGATACCACATAGACCTTACCAACTTCCACAACTTCATAGAAGCGATCAACAAGAGAACACGGAAGTAGCTGGCACAACCAAAGAAAAAATCTCGGTACCGAACTGAATAAATTCCTTGACAAGGTAGAGAAAGCTTAGGACGTGCGAGCAGGCGGCGAACGATAGATATGGGCACTGCCACACCTCTTGGGGGTGCAACTCAATGGACTAGTAGCCACTACTTAATATAATGTCGTCGATCTTGAAACGCCTCGGTGATTACCGTTTGGACGCATCTCCTCGTGCAGCGTTTTCGAAGCCTTTGCGCGGCGCGGTTTTGAAGCCTTTGCACGGCGTGTACATAAATTCTCAACACCAAGCTAGATCCGAAGCGTCCGTCCGCGCGACGCCAAGTCTCTAAGAAAGCACAACATCGTCTCTTGCGCCAAAACAGAAAAACATCACAGAATGAGAGAGAAGATTTATTTTCTTATGTAGGCAGAGAGCAAAATTTTCATGTACAAGATAGAGAAACAAGCTAAGGATGAAGAAAGTGTTTGTTGCTGAAGCGCTCGGCGATGATGAATCAACAGTGCTTAATGATGAGTTGAGTCAGGGACGTTGAGAAGATGTGTCGTCGTCCAAACTCAAGTAAGGTGAAAACAAATCGGAACGTTGAGGAGATATGTTACCGTTCTGTATCAAGTATGAGTTTAGTAAATCGTAGTTGAGACCGATCGCCTCAATGTTTTAGAATATTTGCATCCGGATGAACTCGTGCGCATTGAGTTGAGCTCCTAGATGTAGCTTGCATGTAGAACGCTTCATGTGGAGGTGTGACCGATATTTCATAATGCATTGAGACTAAAACTAGAGTATGTTGGGTCAAAATTAAGGGGAAGATTGTTAGAAATAATCTTGACTTAGAGTTTAAAACGTAGTAGAGTCTGTCTCCATGTGTAATTTAAGTTGAAGTTGTGTCTAACTTGAAGCTCGAATACGTATGCTAGTAGGAGATTATTAACCTATATATTGAGAATGCTTGTAGCCAATCTTGTAAGAAAAGCAAGGTAAAGAGGAGCAATAAGAGAATAGAGAAATTTAAAATTCTTTATATTCTCTCGTTTATTTGCAATATGTTTGTTTTCTTCGGATCAAAGTTTTAACAATATGGCTTTGCCAATGAAAATTCAGTGCGAGTTCTTTTTTTTCGGAGAACACGTGAAAGATTTGTGCGTATTTGTATTAATAGAGAAAGGGAGACAGCAAACAACCGTCTTACAACAACACGCAAGAGCCGGAGTTCTTTTTTCTTCCTTAGCATGCAAATCCCGTTCTGTTTCGTATCAGCATGAACTGAAACAACCTTTAACTTCCTTCTTGATAAACTGGAACAACGCCAAGGTCCTGATTTGACTTGCGCATTCAGGGATTCACCATCAGCACAAGCGCCTCCGAACCAAGCCAAACTATCTAATAAATACCCTACTACTAGAAAGATCCCCGATTGAGTTCTGAAGTCGCAGTCTAGGTCTTGCCTATAAAATCAGAAGACTTAAAATAAACACCGGTTTCTTAAAACGATTTTAACACTTCGACCAGACATATCCGTTAGGTTAATAATTCTTTTCTGAGTTTCCATGCCATTTTTCCTCTGTATTGTGGTGCAAGGGTTGACAGATATAACAACACCCATGACATCAAGGATAGCATTGTTCTGTGTATCCTCAATTTCATTGATTGGTCTGAAGTTAAACCGCTGGGAGGGAATGGAGCTGTTCTCATCAGGACAAAGATCCACGGTTGATCCAGCTTCCAATAAAATCTCCCACTCGTTGCTAAGATGGTTATAGTTCTTCTGTGCATGTTTCAAGCTTCCTCCTGATACCACATAGACCTTACCAACTTCCACAACTTCATAGAAGCGATCAACAAGAGCATTGAAACATGTCACCCGTATCTCACCCCAGAATCAAGCAGGTCAAAGGAGAACACTTTGCCATCACCTTTTGCATTGTGGTACCTGCGGATGTCTCCTTTGGCAGTAACTCTAGCCTTGATAGCCCAGCGGCCTTGATAAGGATTTAAAGAAGATATGGGGATTATTCTAGCAGGGGCTTCGTTTTTCACAATTGCCCCATGGTTTTTGTAACTGGGTGCAGGGCAATAGGATGGCTGCACTGTCAGTTGGAAGACTGGAACTCTGTGGGCCTGGTGGCTGTGTTCAGAGAGTTCCCTGCCATCGAACGTTGGAAGACTGGAGCATTGTCACTGGGCCTTGTGGGATTTGGGTTTCCTGCCATCAAACCATATTGAGGTGCTCCATCAAATTGCTCCACTCTCGAGGGATTTGGGTTAGAAAATCCAGTTTCTGAAGGCATTACTGGACTCCCAATGATCTCACACTGAAACATGAACTTCCATGTTCAGAATGACGATAATCCTACAGATATTGCAACTAGTCAGCTTAACAGCAAGAAATAATTCCTAATTTTGCTCTTAGAAAGTATCCTAGTTATCACTACGTCATCAGCAAATCAGTTGTATAGGAGAATGTAGAAAGCAAATTAGCACCGACCTGAAGATTCACACTGCTAACCATGCATTTTGTTTTCATTTAGACAAACCCTTCAAACAAAACCAACCTTTAAATTTGCATTAGTTACTTTGCCAAAACAACTTGAATTACGGCCTGATTAATAAAGTTATGCTTCAAACTACTTTTATCTACAAACAGAAGACAAAAGAAACATTTGCTCATCAGCTAAAAATTGGGCAATGCCAACTTGCACCAGCTAGTATACTGCTAAACCAAGTGGGTACAGCTGAAAGATGCAAACTACTAGCTGGTCTAATCAGATAACACCTGAATCTATGAGCATGCCTGCAGGACATAAACTAAAATGATCAGATCACACTTCATGATGCACCCAATCAGTAAACAAGGAACCTAATTGATCCAAAGATATGGTTTTGTAACTTCATGAATGCCTTTCAGGAGTTGTGCCCAGTAGGTCATTGTTCACGTATGGCTGACAAAGCCTAAAACATGTTTACCATACGAACTTGGGAACTTGCTTTGGTAAGCTCCCAAACTGAAAATATACTACTGCTACATAAATAAGCCCTGTATCTGGTCTGAAAGAAAAATGGAGACTACTGCTACTTTCTTTCTTGGGTGAGATAACTGCGGCCAGACATGCTTTCGATCCTCTTTTGCTTTTTCACTGCCGTGTCCATGAAGCACGTGCCGGCCCATACCATTGGACCTCCCGTTCAAAACAGAAAAAGCATCAGTAGCACTAGTAGTATTCACTATACTACGTGACAAGATCAGATACTACGCAAAGTTTGCATACAAATGGTCGGGGGGAGGGGGGGTTTAATAATGGCCTCGCCACACCTCACCTCACGTCCTCACCTATGCTGAATTGCGAAGCGGAGACGACGACTACAGAACTACCCCGATTTATCCCTAACGCAGGCACCAACCAAACCAAGCTCAGCTCCAGCGAGGGAGACGCGGCGCCGTATGCACGCGCGCAGTGGGGCTCTCGCTCTCACGTGCGAATCACCGGATCGATGCTGTGTGCCTGCACTGTGCTGGTCATAAGAGTTGAACGGATGCCTCCTCCCTCTGCGGCTCTCCGCGTGCGTTTCGTTTTGCTGACGAGACGGTGGTTTCAGCGACGGAGCCGTGTACTTTTTTACACTGCACTCCATCGCGTGCAGATTGGCCGCATGCGAGGGGCCGTGTGGTGTGCATTGGCCATCACGCCTTTGTTTAGAGACTGCACAGTTGGACTGAATTTTAGTCACTTATGATTGAATTTTTAGTGTAGTTGACTGAAATTACACTGTAACTAATTATAGCTTATTTGATATAATTAAATTTTAAAAAATTAAAAAAAACATGTTACCTCATCACGGTAATGCAAACGAATATAAAAACCGGTAAAAAGCTCAAATAAACTGAAAAACTATAAAAAAACGAAACTTAGGAATAATAAAAATAAGCCAGAAGCCTAAATCTAAATGAGCAGGGCCCTAGCTCCGTTCGTTTCGGCTTAAGCTTTTGGCTTATTTTTCATCATTAATAAATTTCGTTCTTTTCTGCCTTTTTGGCTTTTTAGCTTTTTTGTCGGTTCTTTTTTCCGGTATTCGTTTACATTATCCGTGATGAACTAACATTTTTTTTTAAATTTACTTACGCCAAATAAGCCATCATCAATTACAAATAATTTTAACCAGTTATAATATAATTTTAGTTCTAAACCAATTTATTTTAACCCAACCAATCAGCAACTTAATCCGCTGGTAGCACAAATACCATTGGGTTTAGAACAGTGTACGAGTACTACTAACTACCTGGTCAATTTCTTGTTTTAAATTACAGCACACCGTCAGTTTACGCACTGCAATCACTTTAACTTCTGCAGTTGAGTTGTACTGCTACAAGAATACGGCCTGATCGATAAACCCAAGGCTGTAACATGGGACATGTAATTTCTAGAATTTCACAGGGCCTAGACTTGTCGCGGACAGAGGAGCTGCTGCTACTTACTACGTACCAGCGTAGGGCTGGACTCTGGTCGCAGCTGGTCCACACGTCAGAGACACGGCTACCGGTACTTGCGCCCATGACTCGCAACTGTCGCGGTGCTGGGGCAGACAGCACGAGCAGGCTTTGAAGGCTGCTGCTACCAGTAGCGTAGACGGCCAGCTACTGTAGTATGCATGCATGCATGGATGCAGTTGGGAGGGGGGCAGCAGCAGCGCAGGTCCAGCGGTCAGAAGCAATCTGAGCCTAGATCATTCAACCCCATGGGACGCAGCATCTGACACCCTGACATTGTCTCAGGGGCCGGCCGGGGTGCCGCAGCAATTGCACTGCAGTTGGCATTGAATTCATGAGAAGACCCAGGCTCAGTCTCTGTCTCTGTCAGTAGTCCTCTGCAAGCACACTGCAACTCTGCATCCAGCTTCTTGCATTGGGCTAATGGGAAACGGGCTCAAGCGATCCAAGATGCTGAGAAGCTCTCTGTTCGGACTTTGTAGTCAAACTCTAAGGACCTGCGCTTTGAGCAAACTTCACACAAAACATGAAGTAAGCTGCGAAGCAGGTGGGCTACTGAGCTTTGAGCAAATCCACAGATGTGACAAACTACCACAGGCAGAGGAATCGGAAAGAGAAAGGGCATCCACAAAAGCGAACACGCTCGGCTCACAAGATGCTCATATTACAGGGACTGACAGGAACTGAGGGGAAAATCATTCCTAAATGCTCCAGATTAGCCTCACCTCGACTAATTAACATAGCCTTGATCATCTGAGGCCATTGCAAGGAAAATGTAACACTCGGAAGGGACATTATGAAAAGGAGAAGAAACTAATGGAGATGGAAAGATGATCGACTCGTAGGAGGTTTCAGCTTTTCAAGATCCTCAAACCGCGCATGCCTCGAGTTAGATGATCGTGCTCAGGAGTCAGGACCATGCAGCACGCCAACAAAGTACCAATAGAGTTGCTCCGTGTAGTGCGGTCTCGTAGCAATCGAGCACTGACGCTAGGAACGTTGGGATCACTCATCTGCAGATTGTAAAAGAGAAACAGGAAGGTAATGATCAGCACAGCACACCTTGGGAAAAAAGAATTAATGGAGATCAACTAGTTTTGTAGTGCAAGAATCGATAGTACGTTGGTAAGTACAGATGTGTACGTACCGTTATGGTAGCGGGAGGTGGTGGTGATGGGGAGGTCGTTGGCGGCCATGGGGATGGAGATGGAGAGCTGCGTCTCGCCCTCGAGTCCCATCCACGAGCCCTTGCTGCCCTTCTCGTGCGGCCACTCGTCGAAGAAGTGCCGGAGAGGCTTCTGGGCCGCTCCCGCGGCGGCTTCGTGGCCCGCCGGTTTCTCCAGCCTCAGGTCGGCCCCCAGCACGAAGCAGTGCTGCTGCTGCCGTCTCTCTTTCTCCTCGTCCTCTTCTTTGGAAAGATCAATGGCGTACGCCGACGCCGCGCTGTTACCGTAGCCGCCGCTCGGGAAGAGCGACGTGGCGCTCTGCTTGGGCTCCATGCCGAGCTGCTTGAACTGCCACTGGCCGTGGCCGGTGTGGTGGTCCCTCTCGGTGCCGTCGGAGAAGAAGGCGTGCTCGCCATGCACCTCCTTGGTGCTGTGCCCGTAGGCGTAGTCCTTGTGGTCCATGGAGTAGTAGGACGTCGGTGGGTGCGGGTGGGTCGTGTCGAGGTGGAGGTGGAACGGGCTGACCGGCGCGTGGAAGACCAAGGCGCCGGCGCCGGGCGGGCGGACGGAGGCGGCGTAGGGGCCGCCGTACATCGCGTGGTACGGCGTCGCGTCGTGCGTGGCTGCGGCGGGGCGGTGGTAGGAGGGCGCGGGGGAGGAGGAGGTGGTTGCGGCGTTGACGGTGGAGGCGTTGGAGGAGGAGGAAGGCGGTGGCGTGGCCAAGGACATTTCCACAGGCTTTCTTGAACGGTTCTTGCCGCGGTGCATGTGCTTCTCGCAGTACTTCGAGTCCGGGTAAGCCTCCTTGGAACAGCGCCACTTCTTGCCATCCGTCCGCCGGCACCGCCCGGGCTCCGGGTCCTCCGCCTTCCTGCCGAACCCCATGCCGAAGCACCCCCACCCCACTGCACGCATGCAACACACCACCATGAGTTAGCATCAATCCGTACGTACGTGAATGATGGAAACATGTGAGTAAGCAAACAAATGACAAGACGAAGTAGTAGTATGTGCGTACGTGAGGGCTGAGGCGGGAAAGCGAGGGAGGGGGAGGTGGCGAGGGCGGAGTCGAGGAGGAAGCTGCGGCGGAGCGGGAGGATGAGGTCGGAGGGGATGGGCGTGCCGGAGGCCATGTACTTGTAGATGAGCGCCTGGTGCTCCAGCTCCTGCCACTGCGACGCCGTGAACGCGTACCGCCCAGCGCTGCCGCCGCCGCCGCCGCCCGCGCGACCGCTCATCATCATCATCTCCGCGACCACCCTACGTTCACTCGCTCGCGCGCGCCCAGCGGCTTCGCCCGCTATGCAGCAACCAACCTATAACACCGCGCGCACGGCTCGGCACGGCACGAAACGTGGCGATCAGAGCGTGGTGTGGTGCGGTTGCTGGTGCTGCGGCGGTGGTGGCGAGTGCGGTGGGGAGGGTGGACTGAGCACTCTTGAGCTTCAGGGGCGGGGGTTTTGTAATGGGTGCGGAAGGATGGCGAGGGGTGACCGCGCGACCGCGCACATTTAAGGTCCCACTCTAAAAGACTCTAGCTTATCATTTTTTTTGCTTTTAACTTATTTAAATTAAAAATAATTTAGAATACATCAACTTCTAATTTTAGTTTATTTTATTTTTTAGCCTATTGTCTTTACTTTTTGTCTTTATTCATTTGTATTATCTGTGACGGTATAATTTTTTATTTTTAATTTTCTTGTAATTGAATGGCTTAGAAAAAAAGTTAACACCTACTATAGTTTAATTTTATTCAAAAATCAACCGTCAAAATCATAAGAAAGAAGCATAATTCTTCTTTAGATCGGACCCTAAGCCCTACTTGCCGGTGACTGTTTCCGGAGCCAAGCGAAAATGTGAGGGTCAGACATGGAATTTTGTTACAGCGACTTCACAGGCCGGTGATTACATTCACTGATGAAGTAGGGCATTCTGGATTATAGTGATCAAAGGATAATACAAGCCGCCCTACGTTGAACAACAACTTCTGATTAAATCTGTTATGTTTTTAAGGCTAAATCTATGTTAATCTGAGACAACCAACACAAACGAATAAGCTGCTCCGCTCCAAGCTGCTTATGGATGTGGCTTTTAGCTCTGACATTCAATTTGTTAATTGAAATTACATCAGTGGCGGTACATTAGTTTTCTAAGTTATTCAATTAAAGAAAAATAGAAAAAATAAAACTCTGTCATATCTCGCGGACAATGAAAAAAAGCAAAAGTAAAAGCAAATATACTGGAAAAACTGAAAGTACAAACAGACATATTTCAAATAATTTCCGATTTTAAAAAATACAAAAACTAGCAACCAAAGCCACTTACAGCAGGAGCTAAACCGGCCGGTTAGGTTAGGGGTGTGAGAGAGCTACGATTCAAACAATGTCCTACCAGCATGGTCCGGTGACCGTGGACGTACTCGTACGTGTGAGCGAAGCAAAATGCAGGCGTGCGAAGGAGGCGGCCGGTGTATTTTGGATCGTTGCTCCATAATTTAAGGCGAGGTACAGAGGATAGGTCACTCAGTCAAGATGCAGAGTGCGCGCTGCAGAATCTGCTGTGTGCCGCTGCCACTCGCTGCCCCCCTGCGTCCTGCCACTCCTCCGTGGGCGGAGCCGTGAAAATCATACCGAAAAATCTCCCGTTTCCTTGCCCGTCTGTTGGGCCGGCTAGAGGTGGGACGGGGAAAGGAATGGAGCCCATCAGTCGTTGAGTCAAGGTTTAGCGTCTCGATTCAACGTGTGAGACGCCTCCCCCGTCAGATTTTCGTCCATGGGATGGGAGGCCAGTGCTAACGAAGCGGACAACGACAATCGGGTCGGTGTGGTGTGGTGTGGTGTGGTGTGTAAGCTCTGCCCCCCGCGTACCGTTGAGGGCTGTAGAAGCTAGATGCTATGTAAGCGGTGGGCTGAGGTCCCCACGGCTCACGCCCGCCCTCCGCTTACTGCCTTTGCCAGCCGTCGAAGAAAGCACTCTTGCTTGCTCTATGGCTGTTTTACTGAAATTGCTATCACCTGACATCTTGATCACCTGTTTGTATTTGCTAGGGTTATTTTCATTATCGGTAGAGTCTTCTATCTACGTGTACCACGTGTTACATATGTAGTGCATTCAGGATCCGATCCTATATTTTGTTTGATTTACCCAACATTATCAGTAAGTACAAAAGCTTTACGCTTACGTCATTCAAACTAGAGGATTACTAGCCACAGGACGTACGATGAGGGATTTCTTATCCTACGCTTTGGTGCAACATCGGTAACTAATTGTACAGCAATTGTAATCACCGTATGTAATAAAATACATAATAACAATGGATAAAATAAAATAAATAAATAAAAATATCTGCTCACAAAATGCATAATACCATAAATATATAACTTTGTAAAGTGCTAAAACAATATCAGAATTCCCAAATAGAAAATTTAAAATCTTACAGCACTACAGCATTTGAAAAATATCTAATGCAACAAAAAGAACACTAGAACAACAGATTTATGCGAACAAAACTGAACTCTTA
>JAYGGG010001080.1:0-18570 GCA_036346245.1 Bonia amplexicaulis | reverse complement strand
CCTTTGTTCACTGTAGCGTCCGTAATAGATTGGGCAATATTAGGGTTCTTAGAGGTGTAATCAACTCACGTATCTCCCCCCTGCCGAAACCCTGTTTTTATGTGGCGCTAGGTGACCGGGATCGAGAACCAAAATTAGTTGGTAACCGCCTCCGATCAAGGCGCGAGGTGGAGACGTGGTCTCCCTGAAAACTCGGGATTGGTTAGCCGAGAGATCAACCCAACATTCTCCCATTTGATCGTAAGGCTAATATCATAAACTCATCCTTTGAATAAAACAGCACACCAAGGCAATGTGTTGCATGGTCAATAAAGTACCATACAATCTCAGTACCTATAGTGTACTAATTTTATCGTAGAATGGATATTCATTATTCTTAATGGGAGTTGGTTTGCTTAAAGGTCTTTTTATCCAGAATCAGAGGCTTTCCACTAAACCCATGCCGACAACATGATCTCGAAAAATACTGGATGGTAAGCCTTTAGTAAGCGGATCCGCAAGCATTAACTTAGTACTAATATGCTTGATACTTATGGTTTGATCTTGGATTATATCTTTCACAACATGATACTTAATGTCAATGTGTTTGGCAGCACCATTTGACTTGTTGTTATTTGCATAAAAGACTGCGGGTTCATTATCGCAGTATAAGGTGAGTGGTTTAGAGATGCTGTCTACCACTCTAAGTCCCGGGATAAAATTCTTAAGCCATACAGTCTGCCTGGTAGCCTCATAACATGCCATAAACTCAGTTGTACTCAAACATAGTCAAGCTGTTATGTCCATTTGGACTTTGTATGTATTCTTGTTGTACTCAATTTATCTTGTACAGTTGGAGCTGAGGTACACTAATATCTGAATTTGACTATGCTGTGACAGAGCAGGTCTTTTTCTCTATTGGAAGCAGTAAAATGTTGCATAAGCACTGCCCTTATATGCATTGGTATGTTTCTTTATACTACCCAGACTTTTCTGTAATGGAATTTCATGCAAATCTGTAATAAACATTTGTTTCACTATGAGTAATTTTCTCAGGATTCACGATACTGGTTGACTCGATAATGTGGCGGTGAATCCTGTGGCCGGAATTTGAAGTCTTCTGGTTTAATTCAGTTCTGAACCGAAGTTCAGAATTGGGTGTATCCTTTATGTTTGCACTTACTTTCTTTTCTTTCAAAAAAAATACAAGTTAAGAATGTCTGGAAATAATAATTTGAGTTAATACTTTGCGATGAACATGGGGGCATCCTTTTTCCTATCAACCAGATGTTTTATTTCTTTCTTTTCCTCCAAAACATTTGTTGCCCTCTTTCATTAACTTTGTAGAAACTTTTTAATATGCACTGAAACTTCCAGTTAATCTATTCACGCATGCATGCACAAAAGGAGGAGAATGCGACGGTCGGCGGAGGGCGAGCACGCACGAGCAGGGCTCGTCGTGGGCTCGGCTTGCGTCGTCCTCGGACAGCGACGTCGGGCAGCGGCGGCGGCGGACGGCGATGGAGGCAGCAACCAATGGCGGCGGCCAGTGGCGACGGTAGCGGTGGCGGCCAAAGGCACGGCGACGTCGGGATGGCAGGGAAAGGAGCTAGGTTAGTGCTCTAGCTTTGATACCATATTATGAATATTGTGTGTATATTCATGAAGCCTAATAAACAGTATATATAGCGAGTACAAGAGGATATTATAAGGAAATATGTCATACATATATAAGTAAATACAAAGGAATTCCTATTCCAACAATATACACTTCTTGTTCAAGTGTTATCCTGTTCTTGTTTTTAGATTCATAGAGAACCTCTGTATTACCCGACTGACACTGATGTGAATCGCCTACCTCTGTTCTCCTTGACTATTATAAACTTTAGACACATTTGATCCATTGGTACTTCGCCTCTGACCTCCCATGCTCCATGCTTGTAGGATATCCTCTTTGCTTGGTAAGATAAGAGATTTACAGCAAAAAGCTATGATACTGAATTTTACTTGGCTAGAAGTCTAGAGCAGATATATCCAGTTGTTTCAACTTATTCATGCCCTTTTCATCATGTATTTAGTATGTACAACAACGGGGTTCCAATTAGATCACAATAGTAATAGTATATTAACTCGGCACATTTACATGGACTTTACATCTAAAGTATACCATTTGATTGAATCAGCTATTGACATTTTTGTGATGCACTGTTTCTGATTGAGGTATAGTTAAGGCATTACTGGTTAACCGGTTGATGCTCTTCTTGATAGAAGGATAGTGCCGTATGTGCTTCCAGTTTTCTTATTTGTTGTACTCTATTCAAAACTTCCACATACGGTTATTCTACACATCTAGATACTAGTCTGATTATTATATATGAAGGACATTAGGCCAACCTTGCACATAATGGCTGCTATTATGATGTTTCAGGAGCTTCGTTTCATAATTGGTTCAATTCCCGTGCTTAATGTGTCCGCTTCACTGGCAGCAAGCAGACTGTGAGTGTAACAAATCTTATCTTGTTCCTGCCATTCTAACAGTGACAAATGCAAGCTAGGAATGATGGCATCGTTTGTATAACTCCTTTTCTTTTTGACATCCTTCATGTTATATGTCATTTCCCCCCTTTATTCTTGCTTCGTGATTTTGACTGGTCACTGGTGAGTATTTGTTTCTCTCCATCCTTCCCAGATATAATCACAGGAAGAAAGCTGGGTGGAATTTACTTTATGTTCTCATGCTTGGTGCTTTTCTTGTCAGGTAGAATAATTCAGCCTTGATGATTATAGTGTGTGTTTTTTTAAATAGCACAATATATGTTACTATTGAAAACTCACATATAATTCCTTTAGTCTAGGATACTCTGCTGTCACTTTCATGGCCTCGTACAAGAATTATCCTGGTGGCCAAGCTCTAAAGGCTCTACACAAAGCAGGTGAACTCACATATAATTCCGTTCTATGCAGAAACTACAACTACAAGACATAGGTTACCTATATTTCACAAAGCAACTTAAGCTTGACTGAATCATGAGCACCAAATGACAAATTGAGCAACTATCTACTCATAGTGGTCTCTACTATTTTAGAGGCCATGGGGGACATTGATGATAGGTGACCTTTATTGGTGCCACTTTCCATTTTTCTTTGCATTCCTCTATTACCAAATTCTTCAGTGAAGGAAAAGATGGTTCATATTGATGCCTTCACTGCAATGAGTGGAGTTTTTCTTTCTGTGAAAATGAATATCCTTGGAGGTATGCTACTAAACCATAAAGTTTGTATGTTACTTCAATTATGCTGTAGATGCTAATCAAGAAATAACTTCTTTATTTTATCAATCAATCTCTCCAGTTCCCTTTCTTTGGGTAATAAATGGGGCTGGGGCGGTACCCCTCCCTATTGGTGTAAAATAAGTTCTTTTTTTGGGGAGAAGATATTTCAGACCATCAGGCCTATCTTAGTTCCTCAATTAATTTTAGAAGTTTTCTTTCAGTAATTGGTCACAGTAGGATGCAACTATTGGACTGTATTGTGCTTGTCTCTTGCTACTCCCTGGCTGGCATGCTCTTATCCTTTCTTTTACCAACTATACTTTCACTCTTTTTAGCAAGTCATACTTGTGAGTTGTGAGTGCCACCATATATTCCTAGACCATATGCCTACCTTGTATGCTCCGGTATAGAATTTCCCCAACATTCCATTGAATGTACTGGTTGTGTCAGTAGCCCTGTATGTACGTTTCTGGCATTTGGGTAGATCCTGGCTGGACTCCAGTTATAATTATGTTCTGAACTCTGTGGTACATAAAGTGTCATAGACAGACAACAGGTGCTAGCATTTCTGCCCCAGCGTCGGCCATAAGGTGCCATGAGGAAACAATGTAGAAATCAATACTTAATGATAAAGAGGTTGAAGCTAGCCTATTTAAGTAATAGTATTGGATTTGGTTTTTTAGATGTACTTTTAATTACTATATCTTATTATTTGGAAGCATTTAATAAATATATCTTATAGTATTCGGAAGCACTGGAACTGCTGCTTATTTCAGAATGGTCTTCCTTTATTACTAGTTATGGTGACACAGCTTGTCACCATGTTTGATGTTTGTTGATTACTGTGTATTGTTCTGATCTTTGTTATTTTTGTTGGCAGCATTTCTGAGGTTTCATTGCTTTATATCTAAATTTGTGTGCTTATTCTTTTGTGCTTAATCATACTTTTTGTCCATGAGCAGATACTCTAAGGAGGAAGAAATTTCCACTGAAGAATATCAGAAAAGAAATTTCACCTATCTACTGAAGTGAGTATTAGTGTTTTGCTAAAGTTGTTCATGTAATCATGTGCTCATTTGTCACCATCATATGAAGGAAGCTCATGGGGGGTCCACTTGTTCATGCAAACTTTTGTGTGGAAAGTATATGTGCATTGCCTCCATTTTGAATGTTCGAGTGGAGGCAAATAACCAACTTCTTTCCGTTTTTGATATAGGGTCAATTAATATGAATTTTGCATTCGAAGCTTTCATATCCCTTATTTTGGACATATCAAACAGTGAACACCGCTACATTAGTGGCTACAAGTGCTTGTTTGCCGTGGATGGATTCTCCAGAGCAAAAATTTAACCCCGAATTCCACCACTTTCTCTGGTACGCTATCTATCTTTATCTCTAACATACAGCTAAATTCCAGCACTTGCAGTCTTGCATGTCAACATTATCAATCTTCTCTGCCTGAATACTGGCTCAGGTCGCTATCCTCAGAATTTACTACAGGTGAAAGAGCCTAAAATGTTTGCACATGGGAATATGAGATATCCTGATATTCTTTCATTGGATTGGCCCAGTTGTCCTTGAGGTGAGGATGCTCAGATCCTCTGTCACAGGACCACTAACTGCCAACAGTGAAGATGCTGAGGGTGTGTAAATCCAGGTGGAGCTCCTCCCAAATCCCAAATCTGGAAGCTGCAGCTTTGGGGCCCTGCTATTTAAGGATAAAACATCACACACTTTTGAGCAAGAAAATCACATGTTTTCTTTAAAGCATGAGTTTTGGCCTCGCTGACCTCGTTGTTCTTTTATCTGATGTAAGCCAAAAAAAAAAAAAGAAGAATAGGAGGCACCATGACAACCTTGTGCAGGTAGCAATTTGCTTCATTTCTGATGAGTATTCTATCTACAGTACGTCAGTGGCCCTTGTTTTGTGACTCATAGTCGATGACATGTCTGCTGCATAATGTTCCATGTGCCTGTAAACGTGCGAGGTCAGCCCCCGCCGGAAGACCAAAGCGGAAGCAGAAGCACCACTACCGCGTTGGCCCCGGCACGAAGCCGGGCCAGTGCCCCGCCCCGGCACAGAAAAACAGCGTGCTGCCTCGGTCGGGATAGCACGCCGAAACCGTGAGTTCGCAGGGGCCCGGTGGCTCTCCGGAAATCCACCGATTTTATCGTGCCGGAGCATTCTCTCCTCGGCGACTGCTTGCCGCGGCCGCGCAGCCGCCTGTGCTTGGGCAGCTTTGGCACGTACGCGGCTTGTTGCCTGCACGTAGGATGCATGGAGTGCTCGCGCGCGCGATCTTGATCCTGACACCAAATCGACGAGTGATTTGCTTTGTTGTTTCTCCCCTCTTGCTTGCTACGCTTCGCTCGCTTGTTGCAGAACGTTGTGCTTATTTGGGTTTGGGTTTCTATCTTATTTTTTACTATTTTTAAATTTTATCTTTTTTCTAACTTTTCGGTTTATTTTGAGTTTTTTTGTCGATTCTTTTTTCCCGTATTCGTTTGTATTACACGTGATAGATTAACCTTTTTTTTTCTATTTTTAAATTTTTTTTAATTTAGTTATATTAAATAAATCATTATTAGTTACAGTATAATTTCAGTCAACTAACCTAACCGAGCACCACGGCAGTCCAGAGATGTCTCCTGCTGTACTGGCAGCGACCATGCAGCCGAGTCCGATCTCTGTTCAGCCGTACCACAGACCCCCGTTCCTCCCCTGTCGCCACCGCCTTCGAGAACTACGTGCCAAGGGCAACACGACGATATTTAACGGCAGTGGCGCATCCATTCCACACTAGAACTCGAGTGCTACTACTTACTCCTAGATAGATGGACGGCTATCTACAGCCACAGAGAAAGCTCCTGTGTCTTCGCAGTGACGCATCGCGGAAGCGTTGTACCGCATTAACGCCGGACTAGCTAGCCACTCGAATCAGCCGCGGAATATCGAACGGGCGATTCGTGGACGGTAGAAGCTGCCGTTCTTTTTGCGCTTGCCTTGCCGTCGTCAGGATGGAAGTCGTCGTCTAGGGGATTACGACAGAGAGAGATGTTATGGCGCTCGTGGGAACAACCGAAAGCAAAGAAAGCACTAGTGCTAGTACCAGTTGCTCCAGCCTCTTCAACTCTTTGGGCCTGTCGATCATTATTCCATTTGGTCGGTGGCTTTGTCTCCTTAATTATAGCCCCCTTGTTTTAATTAGTTTTAAGATAATTCAGAAACCTCCAATTGCTACCAGCCGGGGTGAACCAGACTTCTGAGTTGCTGTATGATGACATCCTAGCCATTGGTGAGTGTGAGATCGAGTCCTAGCTCGTAAGTCCTAACCACCACCAATGGATACAAAAAGTGATTTTACTTCTTTCGAGTTGCTTTTTAGGAGTCTTTCGCGCACTCTTATTAATTAGGGATTGAATCCAGGTCAAAAGCTACACACTCCCACGCTTCCGGAATATGACATAGTACTTGACAGTGGTTTACTTCCGAGTTGCTTTATATGATGATTTTTTTTTTGCGAGGGACTTTATATGACTGTTTATACAGGGTTATTTGTTTGTTCTAGCTTGAGTGTATGACATGGAACCAACCATCATGCAGGCAACTCTACGCACACAACATTAATGTGGGTGGTGCGGGGAGAGCAGAGAGGCGCATGTTGCGCAGTAGTGTTATCGGACTGTTAAACCAGCGTTTAATCTCGGACTTGCTAAACCAGCATCCTGGGCTTAGGTTGTTGGACTTATGAGTATAGCGGCCTTGTGGTATGGACTAGAGTCCAAGCCGAATCATGTAACCGAGGTATAAATTTATACTATCGATTCTTGTAACTCTAACAGTGAAAGAAACTCCTTATATGGATGGAGCCGTCGCGATTCGGTTTCTAGGGACGTAGGTTTTGCCAAACCTCATAAACAAATTATCTTGTCTTGTGTGTTTTGTGTGATCGTATTATTCATTGTGCGCTATCGCTGGTTCCAACGATTGGTATCAAAGCCTATGTTTCTGGATACATCTCCAGACCTTATGGTTGTATGAAGGAACCTCACGGTTGTCGGGGGAACACCAGATGTGTGAAAGAGAGATTTATTGAGATTATCCCATATCGATTGTGGGAGAAGTTAGAGCATGATTTACAAAGGTGAAAGAGTACCCACCTATCAAGCTAATCTTTGAGGGGAGATAGTCCAAGACCCTTTGATTATTACTCTGTAGTTGGGTTTACGGGTATAGTGACCCCGTGAGGCTGGAATGCTGGTTTTGTGAGTTCATGATCGAACACTAGTTTAGCGGTCTAATAGGATGGTGCTGTGCAACAGCACAGTTCGCACTTCGTTAGTTGATGAAATCCAAGAGTGAATCGGAACAAAATGAGGCCGCATCACATGGGCATGATGAGCACACGGAAGGAGGCTCACGGTGAAACAAACCCAACCCACAGCGACCGAGAGACTTAGGCCCCGCTCTAACTGGCTGAGGCTTCCGACTTTTAATTTTTGGTTGAAATTGCATTGTAACAATTGTTAGCTTTTATAAGTCATTCAATTAAAGAAAAATAAAAATAATTAAAAACACTATTATTTCTCTACAGACAATGCAAAACAATAAGAGAAAAAAATAAAACACCAAAACACCAAACAAAACTAAAAAGGAAAAAAAAACAAATCAAAATTAAGAAGTCGACGGGCTCATTCCGCCTTTCCAGAAACGAAGACATTTGGAGCTGGCCCTAATCTAATCTGCATATCTAATCAGCAACATCTCATAGTGGGGCCTACCGACCGTGGGCCCCACAGGTGGGCCACCAACTTTTAGGGAGCAAAACTTCTCTTCTTCTTTTTTCAGTTTGCCATTTTTGCAGAAGAAAAGAAATCGGTGATCATTCGTGCAGATGCATGTTATGTATCCATGTTGTTTTGCTTAGGTGTCCACTGTCTAATTTGTCCGAGACGAGATAGATCCAGTCGGCAAGGTTGAACAGGTCGATGTTAACAACCCGTTTGGTCCCCCCTCACGGACATTACTATACAGGTGCTTCGATGTCAAGGTATCGCACCCTGACTAATGACTATCTATCCATTTGGGAGCTAAGAGAATAAGCATTTCTTAAGGCAAAGCCAATTGCGAGTATGCAAAGGCACGTGCCGCTGAATAGCGTGACGGATACTGATCCTACTTCTGATAAATGAATTCTGCTTGAAACCACAAACCAGAAGTACTGGCAACACTAAGGCCTCTTAATTTTGATTTTTTTTTAAAAAAATCTTTAATTCTTGCAATGTCCATGATGACATAACGGGGTTTTCAGTTTTTTTCTAATTTTTCATAATTTTTATTTTTTAACTTCAAAAAAACTAACAGCTACTACAGTATATTTACAACCAAAAGCAAACAGGCACAACCAGAAATCAGGGCTTAAAAGAAGTTTGGAGCAGCCCCTTAAACTCTTTGGTTCTAAGAAGAAAGGCAAGCAAATATATATTGCTGGTTTGATGCATGCTGATTATTCCTAGGGGCATATGTAGCTATTAATTTTTGGTTTTGACTTATAAATAATAATAATTTATAGAGACGTTTGTAGGAAAAGACACTCGTGTATAATTTTTGCTGATATAAATAAAATCACTATAATATATACTATAATTGACTAATAAATCCATCTTAAAAAGTCATTTCGTTTGAAAGTTAGGTACTTATAAAAAAAATTGGTTGCTATAAATAACAGCTTTAAAAGATAATATAAACAGGGCTGCAGATTGAAAAGCCAGGGAGAATGTGGCCACGATGTGAGCATTATAAAGGGCAACTAACCATACCTAAATCACTTGGAACGACTCAACTCCTGGTCAGTAGTAGTATTAATTTCCAAACACGAGCAACTAACAATGCAACGAGTTTTGACCAGATACTACTCTTGTGCTGCACTTCACCATTCTATACATACCATAAAAATCCATGTGTTAGGGTCTGCTCCAATTAGCTTTTGGCTAAAATTATTTTGTAATGGTTGTTAATTTTTTCTAAGAAAAAATAAGAATTTTTTTTAAAAATCCGTTATATCTCACGGACAACGCAAAGAAATGAGTGAAAAAAAGAAAAAAAAAGGCTGTGACGAGGATATAATAATCCTCTAAATTATCATGTTATTATATTATTCTAGTATACCCCTTATTAATAAGGAAGAGATTTTACAGGGTAGTCATAAGTCTTTCTACGACCTACTTAGTCGTAAGTTTTTTTGCAACCATCTAGTCGTAAGTCCTCTGTAACCTTCCGCAGTCGTAAGTTCTTTTACGACCATGTAGTCGTAAGTCGTCCCGCGACCACCTCGTGATCGTGGGCCTTCCTGCGACTAGTCTATTTTCGACTAGCTTATCTACGATAACCTATTGCATAGTGGGTCCGTCTGATAAGGCGGTTAGAACGTGCGTTTATTCCTAATAACCGCACACGAACTCTCTCTAACAACAACCGCCGCATGACGAACGGACCACCACGTCTCTTTAACAATAACTTCCACCAGACGGTTATCTCCCGAAGCGTTGAGACATTTTTTGGCGCAGGACAACGTCCATCGTTTTATCAACTATATAAAGGTTAACACTAGAGGGAAAGAAATAGGAGGATAGGAGACCAGGAGATAGTGCTAGGAATTTACACATTACTCTCTCAGTTGTAATCAATTCTCTGATAATAACAGCACATAACGTAGGGTTATTATTATCCCAGGTGAAGGAAGCTGTATAAAAATTCCCGTGTTTCTACTCTTACATGTTCATAGTCTGAGTCTTCTAGAGTTTCTCCGAATCCAAACAAATCATACGTAAGATCGATATTAAAACATCGACAAGCCGAAAAATAGCAAAAAATAATTGAAATTACAAGCCAACGCGTTCTAAGTGGTTTCTGGCTTAAATAAGTTGGAAGCCAGAAAAAGCTAAGAAGCTGAAGCCGTTTGGAGCGGGGCCTAAACTACAAGTCAAATGCATTGTACACCGAGTGTTTGATTTTCCAAATTAATGAATGCCATTTCGTACCAACTAGAAGCTAAAGCTGTTTGGAGCGGGGCCTAAACTACAAGTCAAATGCATTGTACACCAAGTGTTTGATTTTCCAAATTAATGAATGCCATTTCGTACCAACTTGGGCCAGTTTTTTGGGCTTTCGTTTATGGCTTCTTGGAAAGTCAAAACAAACGGGATGATCTCTTGAAGTAGACTCTTCAAACGACTTCCTGAGCCTAAAACTGTGTGCACTATTTACGTCAGTGTCTTTGCCGTCCACTGCTATCTCAAAAAGTATAGACAAAAACAATCAACCGTAACTAAAACCTATCAATTGTAGCTAAAAGAGTAGGGCCTTGGAGAGGAATAGTAGTACTATTACATGGGGAGCTCCTACTTGAAGCCTAGTCCGATTTTATGGCACAAAGAGAACCGATGTAATTAATGAAAACCCTGCTTTCTGTGATGGGAAAGTTAGCATAGTTTTGTTATAAATAATCCATATTTTATTCAAAATAACAATAATATACTCGCGCGAATATTTTTTTTATAGAAATGGTCTCCAGTTGCCTAACCGTTGGGCGACTGGAACCTATCGCCCAACAGCCGCGCAACACACAAGCTGTTCGTGGGTCGTTGGGTGACAGGTTCCAATTGCCCAATGTTTCAGTGATTGCAGCCTGTCACCTAGCGGCTAGGCAACTACAATTGCAGTCGCTCGGCTGTGCAGCGACTGCAAAGAAGTCATTCCTACAGGTAGCGTGTGTTAATCTATTTGTGATTTTTATAGATTATAAATGGTAGATAATCTGTTGAATTCGCAATAAGAGTTTACGATTGTTGTATGTTGTTGTAGTGCAAAAAATTTCATAGAATTTTTTTAAGAATGATTGAAATAATAACAATTGATAAGTACGAATGTAAGTGATATTGTGATGTAACTGGGAATTCGTACACGGAAGAGAATTGATTTGTTAATGTTGTTGGATGACTTGCTACGGGAATAATTGAATATGAAAAGATGAGAAAATATGCATGTCCGAATTAAAATAGACTCCATAGTACAGTTGTGAGTAACACGACGCGTAGGGTTTGATTACATGTATAACAAATAGCATCATGTATGATGCAACAAATCGAACTACTCCTACGATACATATGTGCCTTTTTGGAATGTAACTAAATTCGACCTTCGGGGGAGTAGTTAGTACGGGACGGCCCGACCTACTGCGTGGACTGGGGCCATTTTCCATTCCTTACAAGCTCGGCGTTGAACTCCTCGGTGAACTCTTTTTCCTTGGTCGTCATTTCTCTCTTTTTCTCGTACTCCCTCTCACGAGCCTCGCACTCCCTGTGCATGCATGCCTCGAGATGAACTTTCGTTTCCCGATGTATATGCTTGGTTTGCTTGTCCTTGCGGCGCTCCTCCTCCCAGATCTCGCAGGAACTTTTGACGTTCCACTCATCGAAGTCAAGAGCCCACTGGTCATCTAGATGGATCTCAAGATCGATTCATTTGCGGTAGCCATATAGGGGTTCCGGAGACTGTGGGTACACAGAAGAGGTTGTTAGTGTGTACTTTAAAGGAGAAAAAGTAGGGGGAACATAGTGTAACTGGTCCTTACCGGCTGTCGATAATTAGTGGTGTCCCAACGACGGTCGGGATAGTCACTGGAGTAGTTTGTGCAACCCCAGTAACGCATAACTAGGCTGAGACGGTGCTTAGACTCAAGAACTTGCACAGGTCTCAGCACCAACATAGGGACAGTGTCTCCCCCTCGGGCTGGTGTTGCGGCGAACGCTTGGTAGGAACGTTTGTGATGGGGTTGTTGCCACGAGTGATGCCGTTGCGGGGAGCTTACCTCGTAGCACGCTCAGCTTGTTCGGCCCGGGCCACAGCAACCCTTGCTTTTTCGTCATGAGCGGCAGCAGACCTTGCTAGTTCGCGGGTCTCCTCTCATTGCTTCATCATCTTATCACATTACTTCTTCTGCCTCTTGTCTATCCCAGTGTGGTGAAGTAAACTCCGGTGTAGTGTTGAGTTTGCTTGTGTAGTGTTCTCTCTGAAATCTCTTCCACTTCCTTTTATAGGGCCCTGTGTGGTCTTCTCGCTACATGAAGCTGCCCCGTATGGTCTTTTCGTTGCGTAAAGCTACCCCGCCTGGTGTAGGCACTACGCAAAGCTAGCCCATGTGGTCTTGTAGCTGTGCAAAGCTATCCAGTATGGTCTTGTCGGTTGCATCGAAAACTATTTGAAGAAGTTCGCCCCTAGGTGACGAATACACCATCTGTTCCTCATATCCGGCTAGGGGAAGGGTTCCTCGAGGTCTTCCTGAGATTTTCTTATGGCCTTCACTATCCCAGCGTGGCGATCACGGATTGCGCACATACTAGGACGAGCATCGACAACTCCAACCCTCACATGTCTAAGGAACCACAACCAGCTGTCGTAGTTCTCACTTTCCACGAATGTGATGGCCAGGGGCATAATTTGATTGTCGTTAATGCCAATGGCCGTAAGGATCTGGCCCTTGTATTTTTCAGTCAAAAAGGTCTCATCAATTGAGATCACGGGAAGCATATGCCTGAATGTCTCGATGCACGCACCGAAAGCTAAGAAGGTCCTCTGCAACACCGCAAATCCTGGCAGCCTTATACAAGGCTTATCCTTCATAGCAATATTCGTGCTAGGGTTCCTATCTTGCAACATATGAAGCATATGAGAAAGGTTGTCGTACACCACTTTGAAAGGCCTGAATCGTTTTTCCAACGCTTTTTGCTTCGCACACCACGCATTCGCATAGCTAATATTGTACTTGAATTTCTTCTCAATAGCCACCGTGATGTGCATAGCCCCTATGTCTTTCTTCTCTACTATCTCTCCATACATCAGATTGGTTATAAAGGTGGACGTTAGGTTACGATGCCTCAGCAAAACACTACTGAGAATGCAGGAGTGCGGCTCCACCTTCGACACAATCCAGTGAGTCTTATACTTCGATCTATGTGCGTGCACCCTCCAAGGACAACCGGCCTACTTGTGCTTCACGGTGTACTGCTCCTGGCTAGATTTCACGACTCAAAAAGTCCGTTGCATGGACATGGCCCACAAATTTATGGAATCTTGCAACGATGCCTTGTCAGCAAACATTGAATGCAACCGAACCTCTATTACATGATACTCCCACGATGATTCGTGCCCTTCACGTGCGTCAACACCCTCAACATCAAACCAGTTCCATTCCTGCGAGATGGCAACTTCGTCCTCATCCGAACTGTCCTCGTTGTCCTCTTATACAACTTCATCTTCAGCCCAAGTCATCCAGTCATCGCTCTCCATTTGATGCACTATGTACTCCATATGCTCCCCTTTATCGGCTTGTCCTGTAGCCTCACCATGTCGTAACCGTTCTTCCTCTCCTTCATGTACCGCATCGGCCTTGTCACGAGCAACTTCTTTCTCTTCACCAACATGCGGGGCGCCTGAGTTGCTCGCACCTCCCGGGTGATGGTCATCCGCACGACCTTGCACAACTTCTATTGGACATGGTTGCACAAGCATTATGCACTCGTATCCACAGTGTTGACACGCTTGCACAAACTCCTTCCACGTAACAATGTGCATCAATGTTCTCAACTCTCATATGATATCCGTGGAAGACTGACTCTAAAGCCCTTGTATGATGACACTGCACACCTCGGGCTTCAAGAAAAAATTACAGGTGAGCCAGTGCATTACATCTACGATTCGAGCATTCCCGCTGTTCAGGTGTACCATAGTGGTTTGCGCAAAACCGCTCAAATTAACATCGTTCGGACCTTCACAAACGATGCAAACATCGTAATGCACTTTCAATATAGTGGGCATCGGCATTACTGATGTCTGGCTGCATATATTTTCAATTTTGCAACTAGTCAAATCGCATCTTATATTACTGAAGTACTGATATACTGTAAGTTACATTTCAACGTCCGTTCGCCTATCGTAACCAACTACATTACCCTCGTAGCATTAACTCCCTATGAGCATAATGTGCACTGACGCCGCTCTTGTCTCGCTACTTGAGCTCTTTCCTACTGCAAATAATTTCTAATGTGTTTCGACAATTTACATGACACATCGATTTAAATACCAATATATTAGTTGTAACAGTATACATGATTTTTCAATGTACCAACGACTTTACATTCATTCGTAATTAATCATAAATGTTATGTATTGTTGTTTTCTACAAAGCAAATTATTAAATGTTACGAAAATATTGACAATTTTGAATAACTACAAATTTTTAAGGAGGCTTAATTTCTACATAATATTGACTAAATTTTCTACAACTACAATTTTATACGCATGCTAATATGCTAAGGATGCTAATTTTCTATAACTATGTTCACTCAATTTTCTACAATTACAAGTTACTACGGCCGCTAATTTTCTATAACTACATTGGCTAAATTTTTTATACCAAAGTTGTACTATTCTTTTCTACATCTACAATTTTCTACGGATACTAACACTAAATAAACTATCTACTTCATATACAAAAAATGAATTACAACATACAAAAATATTTATCTCACAAAAATCGCGAAACCTCTTATTCTTCCTCTCCCTCTCCTCTCCCCTCCTCTCCTCTTCTTTCTTTCCCCTCTGTTCGTTTATAGCGCGGCCGAGCGCTCGCTCGATCGTGCGGTCCTTTTATAGGAGTTTCTAGTCGCCCAACCCTTCGGTAACTGAAACTATAGTCGTCCAACCGATGGGCGACTGGAAGCAACCGCCCGGCGGTTCGGATACTGTAATTATTTCGCCCAACGGCCAGCGGATTGCTTGCGTGTCACGTGGCCGTTGGACGATAGGTTTCAGTCGCCCAACGGTTCAGCGACTAGAGCCTATTTCTGTAAAAAAAATTGTTCGTGTGGATATATTTCTGTTATTTCAAATAAAATATAGATTATTTCTAAAAAAATTCAAAGTTAGCATTAGGCTACTTGTACGTACAAACAACGTGCAGACTCGGTTCACCGTGAGGCATCACGGTAGCTTCAAATTACAGCATGTACGGTTTGCACCAACCCAAAATAAAAGTACAAAACAGAAATCCCCTAGTAAAAGAAGAACTAATTTTCACGAATGGGATCCCTGAATTCGCTGGAAAATGAAATGAATTGAGAAGAAGAAGAAGAAGAAGAAGAAGAAGAAGAAGAAGAAGAAGAAGAAGAAGAAGGATTCCTGAATTCGCTGGAAAATGAAATGAATCGGGAAGAAGAAGAAGAAGAATTTAATTATTCCGGTGAAGAATTTAATTATGCCGGGTTCATTGGTCAAATTGCGCAAGGGCCGCAAGGAAAGCAAATGAGGATTTGGTGTGGCATTTTGCTCGCATCGGCCGCGTGTGCATCCGGATGGGATGACGGTATGAGTTGGCACCACTACCTCGCCCGCTGCCCATTTGATACCACCGTTTCTTATCCCCTCCTCTCCTCCAACGGAGAAAACAAATAGCTACAAACACATCGGAAGCCTATGGCCAGGAGAGGAAAGAGGAATGGAGGCTGCCCGGCTCGGCTGCTTGCTTAGGTCAATAAGAATATTAGTTGTGTCTGATAGTTTTTTTTTGCTGTAATTGATATTTTTTTAATTAAAAATAAATAGTAGTGATCGAAAAAATAGCTTTTAGAAGGATGTCACGAGCGGTAAGAAAAATAAGAAAGAGATACGTGCACGAGACGGAAGTGAAAGAAATGAGATGTATAATATGTCTATAACCCATTGACTTATCTCTAAAATAAGATAAAAATAAAAAAAGTAAAAAACCTACTTCAAAAAGCCACTTAATAGGCCCATGTACACAAAATATTCTCTCGTCCCCTTTTGCTGTCTGTCACCGTCCCTCCTGTTCCATCTACCTTGCTATCTCCCTCTCTCACCCTGAAGAAGATGGGTACAGTGAGATGGGTCCAGTTTTTTGTGCTTTCTCCTTTCTTGCGTAGCTGTCTCTGCACTACCCTCGCTAAGAGATAAACTAATGAGCTACGGATTTTTTGGAGTTATAATTAAGCAATAAATTTTTAGTCTGGAATTTTTAGGGGAAAAACCTAATTCATTGTTGTTCTAATATTAGTTTAGGTGCATTCGGTTTGAGGCCAAAATCGAAATTGTAATGGCATTTGGTTTGCAACTAATTATGTTTGGTATAACTGGCAACGTTGAGCAGTCTTTCTGGCACTCTGGCCTGTACCAACTAGTGTGCTCAAGAGTAAAATAATGCCCGCATGAGATGACCATGCTTCAACATTTCCTAATTTCTTGAGGCGTAAATTTTGTTTAACTTCTGATGCGAAGTTTTGCCTGTTATGGTGCCAAAATACGTCAGCTGATTTCATTAGGATTCTCAGAACTTTGTTAAGACTTATATAGCTATTGGCTTTTGACTAAAATTGCACTGTAACGGTTATTAGTTTTTTCTAAATAAAAAACAAAAATCACCGTTATATCTTCATAGGCAATGAAAAGGAATAAGAGAAAAAAAACTGAAAAAATCCAAAAAGAAAAAACAGAAATAAGAAACCGACACATTCTAAGTAGCTTCTAGTTTCTAGAAGCCGAAAGCCAGAAACGGTCATGAAATAATCTTTGCTATTATAAAAATAGAAATTGGTGGTCATCATCTGTTCTCTTTATAGAAAAGTACCATTTAAAGTTAGAAATAATTACTCATAATACCATCTAGAGGGAGTTGGTGAGTCAGCTCACCACATGTATGGATACGCCCCGCTCCACTCCTGATCTGGTGGTGGTGGTGGTTCGTCTGCTTGCACCTCCCCATTCCACACGCACTGACAGGAACCTTGGCCCCAATGCCTCCTATGTCCCCGGTTTCCTCCGCTCCGCACCCCTATCCTCTCCTCTCCCTGAGCGCCCCTCCCTCGCATAAGCCTAGCAGACGAGCTTGAGAGTACGAGAAAGCCCAGATCCACACTAAATAGCTCAAGGGAAGCCACAACCACGTCAGTAAGCTTGTGAAAGGTTAGATCTGGCACCAGCAAGCTCAGGGAAGGATCTGGAGTTGGCAGGGGTGTCACTTAGCTCGAGTGTGCGGTGGTGGGCTTGGGTCGGACGGCGCCGGCACATCCATAAGGCCACAGGTCGACGTCGCATAGGGCAACGTCGACGATCAAAGGGCGATTGCGCACGCGATGATGATAGCCATCAGGGGAGGGGTCGGCGAGCCTGTGCCGGCCATCGTTGATGGAGGCGGTGGTGAGGGCTCAGGGGCTAAGAAGAAGGCCGACGGTGGTGGAGGTCACCGATGTCAATAGATCAAGCCGGTAGTGCAAGGAAAGGGGATAGGAAAGTGAGATAGAGAGAAAGAGGTGGCTGGCGGCATCGGGCCAATGGTGCTGGGAGAGCGAGAGATAACGAGTAAGAAGGGAAGGGATAAGGTGGCGACGTGGTGAAGTAGGCTAAAGGCAAGCCCAGGGAGGTTGCTAGCGGCTAGGAAAGCAACTGGTGACAACAGATTTGGAGGTGGCTCTGCCGGAGAGAGAGAGAAAGAGGAAGGGAAGGCCGGCAACGGCAAAGGAAGGGAAGGAGGAGACCGAGGGGAAGGTGGGGTAGGCCACCGGCAGTGGGGATGGCCACTGGCGTCATCGGATCTGAGGGTGAGGCCTGGCAAGAGAAAGAGAGAGAGGGAGGGAGGGGAAGGAGAGGATGGTGGCGGCCAGGTGGAGAGGAAATGGGGAGAGAGAAAGGAAGGAGTGAGAGAGAAGATAAGATTAGGGTTAGGGTTTGAGGCTGGCTGCGTCTAGGCCGAATGGGCCAAAATAGGCTAAAGAATTTCCTTCCTTTCCTCTTCTTTCTTGTTTTTCATGCTTTATTTATTTATTCAATTATTAATTCTCTGATATATACATCCCAAATTAATTCGATATAGAAACTGTCTCTTTATTACAACATTTGCCACGGGGGCTATGATCTTTAATACAAATATACAAGCAGAAAAAGATACATAACATATACCCTAAAGATCATCTGCTCGGCTCAATGGGACGCGTACTCATCCCAACCAAAGTGTAGGGTGTCCACCTCACCGTATTCCTCATAACCATCGTCTTCCTCTCTTGCGGCCTCGACGGTGCTTGCGATCCCTTCATCCAACTCGGAGTAATCTCTGGTCGGACTAAGGTCTAACAAAAGAAAATAATAGAAAGGGTGAGTACTAACATACTCAGTAAGCATTTTAATAGCAAATGCACTGTATGCCTCTTCTTTGTTCGTTATCACAGTTTCTATTATCGATTCGGAAAATAA
>JAYGGG010000972.1:0-18728 GCA_036346245.1 Bonia amplexicaulis | reverse complement strand
CACCCTTTTATCCATCAACGTCAAGGGCGACGGCTCACATCAGGCACCAAAGAAGTACACTGCAATCTGGGCCGACACCGACACGGACACCCTGAGAGCTCGGTTCATCAACTCGATGCAGCACTACCGTAGGATGGCGGCCTCCCGCCGGCGTCGCCGCCACAGGAAGTACGTCTCCGAGAACAAGTGGAGCATCCGACCAGTGCTGGTGGCCGTCCTCCTGTTCGTCTCCGTGGTGCAGCTACTGCTCATCATCTGGCTGTACCGGAGGCTCCTGAATCAAAAGTAGACGAACAGTGAAATTACAGTTTTGTACTCGCACATTCGTGCCTTGAAATGCTAATTTCTTGTGCGCTTGCAATTTTTGCATCTGGATTATCTTATAAGATCAAACATTAGCAGTGCATTGCGTGTGAGTAGTATAATGTTACTAAGGGAGTGCTTATATAGTCTTATAAGCTTAGACTTTCAGCGTATTTGCTGTAGCGACCGAATATTCAATTTAGTCAGCGTAATTAAAATAAAAAAATAAAAAATCATCGTAAACAGTACAAAAAAAATAAGAAGGAAAAGAAAGCAAAAAACCTAAAAAAAATTGAAAAACCAAAAAAGACAAAATTAAAAAGCTAAAAACTAGACGAAGAAACTCGTTAGAACAAAGCCTAAATATTGGACTTCCAAGTCCCAAGATTTCAGTGTGGCTAGCAAGTTATGCCCCAAAATTTATGGCGGGAGAGCGTGCGTTTTGAAGAACTTTGGCGCCAGCAATTTTCAGTAAGTGCTGTGTACTACTACTCTCCCGCTAGAGTAGAGAAGGGAAAAGGAAGAGCCGAAGAGTAGTATACTAGTATCGACAAGGGAAGAGGAAAGAAGGAGATAGGATATGAGGAAACAGCATCGGAAGAATTCTTCGAGCAGAATCCGGTCGTCCGGCGGCCAGACCACCCTCCAATCGTTCCTCTTCAATCCCAGGTAGAGGAGAACCACCAAATAATCATCTCCCTAAAATTTCTCGATTTTTTCTCTCCCAATTCTTGATCTGTATTCCTTGTTCAATCCCAGGTAGTGGTGAAGAACCACCAAATAGTTCTCCTCCCTTAAATTTCTCGGTTTTTCCTCTCCCAATTCTTGATCTGTATTCCTTGCCTTCTTTATCCTTTAGAGTTCTTGATGGGGAACTGAAGCCCTCGCCGGCGGCGGCGGCGGAGGATGAGGAGGAGCCGATCTCCCCGCCGGCACCACCGAAGCGGGAGATCATCAGAGTCACCAACAAGACCGTCAAGGTATCATCAACTAAACGATGTTTGTTTACCCCTCGCGTCGCGTTCTCCGTTCTTGACGGACACAGCCTAACAAGAAGTGCTTCGTCGCGGAACCTGGCAGGAGAAGGCGAGCGCGTTCTCGTCGGTGGGCTCCTCGTCGGGGAAGAGCGGGGGCGGCGAGGCCAGCGGCGCGAGCGCTCTGAACGCCGCGGTGTTCAAGCGGTTCAACAGCTCAGCCTCAGCGGCGGGAGCGGAAGCTGCCACCGCCCGCCGAGGCGGCGGCGTCACAGAGGCTGAGGGAGACACAGATGATGGCGGTTGCGTCGTCCGGCTGGACGTCGAGGAGACCGCGGCAGGGAGCCGCCGCCGGGAGTCCCTGAAGCGGAAGAGCCCCCTTGGTGCGCCTCCGTGTTCCCCTCCCCGAATCCTTCTTCCCCTTCCCCGCATGGTACTACTTGTTGTCACACAACACTGATCTCTCTAGGCGATGACGAGCACAAGAGCAGCGCCAAGCACGTGGTGGTGCTCGGCGACGACCCGAAGCCAAGGCCACCGGCGGCGAGGAGGAGGCAGGCGAACCCCACTAGCCGCAGCGGGGAGGGCAACCAGGCCCTGTACAACCACTGTAAGATCTCTCTGAAACAGCTCGTTCTCTCGCCAATTCTGAATCTCCGACGAGCCGAGCCAGCCAAAACCGACTGCGTGGTGGTTTGGTTTCAGACGCGAGCGGGGGCGGGTGGTGGCACGGCGACATGGAGGGCGTCGACGGCGAGGAGGTCGGGTGGACCGCCGACATGTGGGAGGGGATGGGGTCCATCACGCTGGGCGGTTTGGAGTGGCACTAGCCGGAGATCGCTGCAGAATTCACCGTGGCAGCTCGGCGGTTTTGAGTTTGGCTTCTGTGTGTGTCCGCCTGACATCGACGAAATGTTTTGGAGAAATACAGCAGCAGTAACATGCCAGTAAAATACCGGTATGCTGCAACTAGTTTGTTATGTACCTCTTACCTGAATGGAACGATGAACTATCCTTGCTTCTAGAATGCTCTGGCTTTGGTTTTTATCTAAAATGGTATTACAGTGGTTAATAGCTTTTTTGAGATATTCAAATAGAAGAAAAAATAAAAAACTAAAAAACACATTTATATCTTTATAGATAATATAAAAGAAAAAGGAAAAAGTTCATATCTAGAAGCCAACACGTTTCAAATGAAAGGGGCCTTAATTGGCTGTGAACAGTTCACATATCAAGATGGACCAAAAACCACCGGGACTTTGAAGAGCCAACTGTGCAGAATGGCTCAAAGCATAACGGGTAAAAATTTCCAAGTATGAAAGGTCACATGAGATTAGCCATTGCTTACTGTCGACTGTTACAAGATTCTCGGGCACCAGTTGCCAGTTTGCTGCTAAGCTTCCAACGGGCAGCTGCCAATAAATTTTACATCCCCTCACGTCCTTCGCATCTACCAACTAGATTACTAGATCCCTCATTAGCCTCCTTTTGCAAGTTAACCCCACAGGATGCAAAAACCGACCACTTTTGATTTATTTAACTGTGCGATGGGATTAGGATGCAAAAAAATGCCCGAGTTGCGGTGCATCACTGATGGTGAAAAACTTTTTAGGCACAATCAATGTAGTCCTGGTATAGTGCGTCTACAATTGAAAGAGCTGGTGTTCATAGCTCATCTTTCACATCCTGGCTTGCGTCTTTATCATCCGGCTTTGGTGTATCAGATGGTGGGGAAGTGGCTTCTGCTGACTCTAGATTCTCCCCCAAGATTTGTGTGGTGAACTGCCTTGCTTCACTGTCAAGATCAACCCACTCTGGAACTATTCTTCTAGCACCCTAGAAAGTGGAAGTAAAATCTTAAGATTAGCACAAGCTAGAGTGCTAGACAGAACCAACAGGAAACGAATTATGATGCTTACCTGAAGCTTTGGCTCCTTTGTCATTGGATTGTTGCAGAGATCAATGGTCTTTGCTCTCGCCTTTGTGGCATTTCCACACCAAGATTCACACCATAGCCATTCTTGAGGGAGAGAGAATATGGGCACAGTATGTTGAGCATAATTTGGGAGATCCTGGATATAAAGGTGCTACAAGTGAGCATTGCTTCCATATTCACCTCTATGAATCTCTGCACTCTCCAGCATGCTTCTAAAAACCGGATTTTAATGCCAGAAACAGAAACCAGCTAGTCCTGGTGCGAACCAGCATTAAATAATGCAGTTTGTATGCAAATCCATACAACTCTTTCTATTCGAAACTGAAACCTGTAACCAGTTGGTTAACTGGTTAGCGGTTCACAGCTGGTTCCCACACAGAAAAGATTGCACTTGATATGAAGTTTTTGAGAAGAGAGAACTGAAATTGCTACGGAACAGCCTCTTGCATTTCAACAAGGGAGAAGATCCCGCTGCCATGCTGTCCAACTTTTTGAACTTTTGCCACGCAGCAAGTCCAATAGTTTTGTAGCTTTCCTTTTTTTTTAAAAAAAAGTAATATTTTTATCCCATTTTGAACAAAATTTAACATGGTTGTCACGGCGACGCCAAGGTGTCCTGGCGGCTAGAGGGGGACGCCGAAGCCGTTCGCCTAGTTTGCTCCCGCCGTTGGCGCCAATCTCCGGCCTCTGCTTCCGCCGCCGGCTTCCCTCTCCAGCTTGCTCTCGCCGCCGAGGGGAGGGGGCGGCAGCGGCTGGGGTGGGGGAGGGGAGGCGCGCGGGAGAGAGCAGGAGATCAGCACCAGGGAGGGGAGTCGGACTCGGGAGATAGAGACGAGTCGGAGAGTCAGGAGAGAGAGAGCCGGGAGACGGATTATATGAGGAGAGTCAGGGAGACAGCGGAAGTGAGGGGAGTATGTACGCACGTACGTGTACAGCGTCGCCATGGCGTCCCGGCGCCTTTTAGGCACCATGATTGCCAATTACGCCGCGACAACCATGAAGTCTAATATGTATTATGTTGACTGGTGGATTTGGAACAGTCACGAGCATGCTTCCAAACTTCTTGTACATTTCAACTTAATAATACACCCATATGAATAAACAGGTGATCCCAACATTCTCTTTATTCAAATTTCGAATTAAAATTTTAAGGTTTGAATTTAAACTTATTCAGATATTTTTTTAAATATCTTGTTCCTTTCCAAGAAATCCAGTTCTTACCAGTAACATGAACCCAGGTCAACAGCTACTAATTGTGCAGTACTGACCAGTGTTCCACTATTCCACTCCATCCATGTAATGTGAAAGGGAGATTGAATAAATGCATTAGCAGTAGTCCGTTACCTGATCAAGATTTGAGAGACTATTGGGATCCTTGCTGAGTGTTTCATAGACAACCCGTAGAGTATCTCCAGCAGCAGTTTGTCGAAATTTGGCCAAATCAACAACATAAAGAGCACTGAAATAGCACCCAATCATATCATTTACTACACAATACTAGCAAAAATCAATTGTAGCATACTTAACGCAAAAGGTCACCCACCTGATATGGTATGGTCTTCCTCGCAGATGATCTTTCCAGAAACCCTTTCACAAAGGGGAAAGAACAAAAGGAGTCAGCAAACAACTTGAGAGAACAAATTCATTTTTATGTTACCATGAATAATATCATCTGCTATAATAATATTGTTATGGTAAGTTGGTAACTAACTTGCTTCCAAAATCGATAGCCATCCATCTCCTTGTTGTTATCACAGAATGGAGTATACGCAAGGGGACGACCTTTCAGATTCATGTCATACAGTTCTCCCATGTCTGCTCTCACAATTTGATCAGCGTCGACAAAAATAACCTATTTGGAAAGTATCAGAAATAGAATTATCATTAGAACTCAATGAGGCCAGGATTGTTTTTAGTTATTGAAGGAACGCCATGAAATTACAAGGATCATAACATAGAAGAAAAATACCTTCCTCAATGAAAGTGGAAATATGACATCCAGAAACAAGATCTTATATGCCCATATAATTCGTTGCTTCTCTTTCTGTTTGTGCAACCATGTTGGCCATTTATATGTGATAAGCTCATACTCAAATCCATATTCCTGAGCCATGTGGGGTATGACATCCTGGCAGGATTACTGGTTAGACAACAGAGATGTCTAATATCTGCTTATTAATAATCAACTCAAAGGCAGCTCATCTACCTTAAACTGTGGAGATAGATAATTCTTTATGAACCAAAATTTCACTGGCCTTTGCGTCTTCTTTAAAACACTTAAAATCATTATTTTGAGGAAACGCTCATACCTGCAACAGAGTACCTTGCAGCTAAATCACATGTTATCATTACTTCTCAGTATGGCATGTTCTTCGGAGAGTAAAATGCCGTATGATGTATAACCAGGACTTTGCTCTAGTAAGTTAGACTAGAGTACAAGAATAGCTGTTTGTATGGTTCAGTACAGAAATATTGCCCGAATTTTGGGTTACTGGGTTACTCTAATAATGCCAGCAGCTAGTCTAAATACAATAACAACTAGCTAGTAACTCAGAACATGGTTTTATCACATTTGTGTAAAAGTGTCAACAAGATAAAATACAAGCAACATTGTGAACAATATGAAGATCCACAGAGAATGATACACATATTTACAGGAAATAGCTAAAAAGTCCTAGAAACGGACACTTACAGATGCCCAGAAGCAACAGAAAAAATGTTTATTGTCTCCCCTTGTCTTGCATACTTAAGGTCCTGAATAAAAAATGCACAGCAACACTGTTGGATATTTATCTGACCACTAAATGTGGAAATATAACCAGTAATATAACCTACATGCATGCATGGAACTAGTCTGTAACTTTTACATATGGAATCATAATTCTCCAAACATTTGTCTGTAAATACATATTTATGATAGTATATTTACAGATCAAGTAAGGAAAGATATCTAATTCATCATCAATAACAGCAGCAAAGTTATAACTAGGAACAGTTCATTGATATTTTTCATCAAACAGATTGAACTTCCTAAAAAACTTCAGCTTTCCAAGTGTTCTAGATTTTTATACATGTTATGTAATTTCCTTACAGTAAAACAAAACGTGCAGCTAACATAATGTAGGTTTTCCGAACTGTCTCACTGTGTATCAGTTCTTGGGTAGTTTCCCAAGGACTCACTGTACTTGTGGACTTGTGGTAGGCTGGTCTAGACATGCCTTTGCAAAGTTCTTTTTGTAAAATTACACCAGAGTAATTCTTGATAAAATTACACTAGAGTATTTATTGATACAAAATTCCTGGAAATTTTGGAAGCACACCAAAAAGAAATCGTGAAATTTTGGATGAACCAAACTTCCAGGAACAAAACTTGGTTTTTCTTTTCTATACCATGTTTGCAGTAACATGCAGTATGAACTTTTTCAACTGACAGAAGAAATGCTTACAGTGATTATCTCAGCTTTCTTTCTTGATGATGCATCACCACTAATGAAACTAGAAGCCCATTTCAAAAGGTTGCTATTCCAGCCTTTGTTATCCTGCATTGAAAATTATTTTAAAAGAATTACGTTTATAATTTCAAAGATATGTTTTACAGCTAAATTAAAAAAAACAGACCATCTTTTCCTGGAAGTGGTTTTCACTGGCAGCATTTAATAAGTCCTCATGCTCCTTGCCTTTTCTCTTTTGCACTTCAATGTGTATAAGTTTCCCCCTCAAGCTATCAATGGCAATGAGTTTCGAAGGTAGCTTATACAGATTGGCACTACGACCAGGAGCCAGTTGTAGGTACCACACACCAGGGGAGACTTTCATCTGCCAGTAACCCAAGTTGGCCATGACAAGTGTGTCTACCATGTGCGGTCTTCGTTTGGTGCCAAGGATAAACTGCAGACCACGGGGAGGGTCTCGATCCTTTTCCATGCAATGACCTGAAAGAAATTTCTTCTGTTCACTAAATAATCCACCAGAACCAGAGATGATTACTGACATACCTGTCAGGAGGAGCGCTTCAAGTTCAAATACTGCCTGCAATGTTCTAACATCACCAAGATTCTCTAACAGAATGTTGTCCAAATCATGGCTGATACATGGAAAACAACCACAACAAGGTGACGACACTTCAAATTAAATTAGATGTCTGATATTTTCTTAATATTTGTAACTTACATGGCAATGACAGGTTCGACAAGCCATGGTTCAGGAACATCAATGTTCATTGTAAGTGTTTTGGATAGTGGCATATTTGAGAAGAAAGCTTTAGGTCCATGTAAAGAATAATCTGTACTGCTAAAATCATCCTGCATATCAAATGGCCAAGAATTATTGTAGGCAGTGGGAATGCGCTGGTCAGTAAATATGTGCAGTCTTACTATCGACGGAAGAACGAATCTGTAGTAGTTCTTTAAAGGAAGATCCGCAAGGGAACTCTGAAAATAATCCGAAAATGTTAGCATTAAATATAGGTAGGATTGTAGCTAGTGCAAGCTCAAGCATAAAAGCATCTCCATCCACCTAGACATAGTAACATGGCTTTAAATAATACAAAACAAACAATAGTTTCTCCAACAATAGACTTCAAACAAAGATAGTCTCAAATCTCAACTACATCTTACTATCTATATGACAGACAAAAATCGTACAAATTGTTCATGAGAACAATTGAACATGATTTACTCAAGATGCACAACGAACTGACAGAATGAAAACAGTTGTTTTTAGGACTATACATGCAAACTATGAGAAAGCTACAGCGATTGTTATGCTAATTTTTGCAAGAGTTGGGGCATGCCATCGCCAATATGCAACTGAAGTTCATCATTGTCCTATTCAATGAGATTGTGTATTCACTAGAAAATAAGGCTTGCAGAGAATAGATGACTTAATTATGCCAGCAAATATCTAGCTAGTGAAGTCGGTTGAAATGTTCGAGTTGTTGAACTGATTGTAAGTGTAACCACAAAGATCAAGCAAATATCTGAAAAAAAAGAAATAAGCGCTATGGACTCTTAAGGTGCATAACCTTAGCAACAACTGAGCCAGTTAAGTGGCTATATAGTTATAAACTTAAAGTATTCAATAGCTTCTACTGGCAACAACAAGATGCCCCTATATAATAACTACTTGGTTCATTTCTCAGACTAATAATTAAGAACTTCAAAACAAAAACTACTCAACAGCAATGAGTAAAGGTTTCCATTACATGTGCAGAATAATATGGTAAGAATAAAAAAATACGTACAATAGGATTAAGGACAATCCTCATGCTCGGCTGAATCTGTCTCCAGAGTATGTGTAGAAGTGGAGAAAGTTTTTGTGCGGCAGGACTTAACGGATCAATGACAGCATCGATGTGAATACTTGAATTAATATTATTCAATTTAATTGCACTGCATGACAGAGAACAAAATGAGACCGAACTATTTGAAGTTATCAACAAATATCCAAGATAGTCCAGGCTTTACGTAGGTTCAAGTAAAAACTCAGTGCTCGGGAGTTGGGACTTAGGCATAGTTGAAAAAGGAAAGCTACTTGCATTTGAACCTAACTGTATGGATCATTCCGTGTTTGTCTTCATAGTTCTGATGCTGAAAGCTTCTTACATATATAGATAGATCATACATGTGATGAGTGACTTAATGCCCAATAAGGTAACCAACAAATGTTTTAGTTAAAAAAATGGACCAGAAAACATGAAACTTATATTTGCAGGCATAATTTCATTAACAATACAGAAGGCTTTTAACATTAAAATAAAAACTGCTTGTAATTAGAAATAGTGAGCACCCAGTTTTTCAAAACCCAGCCAGTTTAGGAACTTTACGTTAGGGCTACTACCCGAGTTTATGCTTATTAACGTTGAGCCAGGTTTCTCAATGTTTTTGTATCTAATCAAATTATTAGAACCTACCAATTCTATAGAGTTTTGTCAGAAACCTTTTGTAGCCAAGCTGTAGGTTCCTCCCTAAAGTGTTTTAGCCAATAAAAGGCCAGTTACTACTTATAGTATTAACTACAATGTGTAACTTGCCTAGTACCGCTTTCAGAAATAGCGATATTACATAATAACATATATTCCAGTTGAATGTTTATCCATGCAGAAAAAGGAGAGTAAATTTACCTGTGTTCTGCGTGTAAAATTTCAAAATTGGCTCTTTCCGATGGCCTTTCACGAACAGACATTGACGATGAGACCAACATGGAGATGTCGCTGTAGAATTTGCTGCAAACAAAGTACATAGATTAGGATTTCTCAATAAATGTAATGATTTAGCATTATATTTTTATTCTAATCATTAGATGAAAGTACTCCTTCAAACAAATAATTTTTAAATAATATTCATGATTAACTGTCATCAGAAAAATCGAGAAAAAAACAACAAACGAAAAAATTGTGGAACTTGTGACGTATCCAGATTCCAGAGCTAACTGTCTAATATAAAGAAGGAACAGATAAAAGTGTTAGTACAAATATGTACTTCATACAACAAAGCATTCGAAGATACCAATTAGGCTAGGCCATACAAAATTGGGCCTTTTAAGTGTAGCTAACTAAACCCCTACAGAAAAGCCACCGGAACTACTGCATGCCTATAACTTACCTTGTCAGGTCATCAGGGTCAACGCCTGCCCATTCGACCTCTTCAATTATTTCATATATGTATTTCGTTCTTAACTCATACTCCATAGACTCAAGGAGACCTAAATCATCTGTTAGAATCGAGTCTCCTTCATTGATAACAAAAACCTGCAAGGTAGGAAATAACATCATAAACTACAGAAGCTGCTTAGAAATCGGATGGAAATAACCTTGTGACCACAAATAATTGTTATCATGAGCACAAAATTTGCACAATAGTCCAGTAGTGTATCCACTGGCATACCATTCCTAGACAGTGGTGATGGGTATTGGTGTATATCCAGCCACAACAAGAAATAAAACCATTAAACTGGTTTGGACATCAACAAATAAACGAAGGGAACATAGAGCTTACCCGTCCATTGGTGATAACAGCATTGCTACCAAATTCAAGCCCCAGTTGCCCAAATAATAAGTCAGACAACTGCACAACCAAAGAAATATGCGTGATATGTTTCTGAGCAAATTTGATAGGAAACTTACAGAAAATTATTGACTTGAATGTTGAAACATATGGAAAACATCCACAATTCTTTTTTTAATGGTTTCCACTGAAAAATGGCCTGTGGTTGGCCAAGTGAAATAAGGGTTTGCTTACAGTAGCCCCCAACTGTCTTGTCCAAAAAAATTTGAACAAGGGCTTTGGTTTGAAAGGCTAAAGTGGTTTTGCACAGGGGGTGAACCAGTGGGCAACTGGCCAGAAGCAGGTAGTGATGACCCTCCGAGAGAATCTACCTAGGATTATAGTATGCACCTTGTGTCACAAGTCCTAAGAGCATGCCATGTAAACAGGAGTAGGTGAAAAGATTAATGCTACCATGCAGCCTGGTTTCTGCTCAAACTTGCTCGGCTCTTACAGAAACTGAGCCAGTACTGAGCCCAGTCTGTGTTCACCATCATTTTCAGCTCAAGCTTACACATTATGGTTTCTAGGGGATCTCAAACTAAATCAAGCACAATATTAGCCAAGCTAGAACTGAGCCATGATGGCTAGAGCTTTCTGTAATTTCTACAGCGCTTGTACGTGTTAAGCCCACTCAAGCCAAGCTCAAGCTAGCTCCAGCTTCCATAATGGTGAGATCAACTTGGTCAATCAAGGTCGTGTACAAATTAAACTGAGCTATCAAATGAACAAAAAAAGGAAGTCTTGCTAGGTTGCCTGAGCCCAGTTACGAGAGTCACTAAAAACTACACATACTAACAATTTAATTAAGAGAGAATTTCACAAAGAGGACAAGAAAGCTCAGATACAGACCTTATCCATCCCTTTGATAACTGTATCAGCAGAAAAGCTTGTAAACCATGCTTTATAATCATCAACAGGCAAGGCAGTTTCAGAAGCTAAGCTATACACCTTTTCCATCATAGTGCTAATCTTATCACCAACCAACGAAGAGGCAGGCATATGTTGACCTTCATAAAATTTGCAGAGCCCATGCAGGAAGTCCAGTATCTTTTCCTTATTACTAGAACAAAAAATAACTCAACTAGATCAGACTTATTGCTAGAACAAAAAATAACTCAACTAGATCAGAAACAAGCTTGATGTATGCAACGTTGAGTGGAAGGCAAACAATAGTCTGTAGTTTGTACAATTCTGCATCTCTATTGAAAAAACATGAGGAACAAACCTGAAAGATGAAATAGTTCTATCAAAGATATCCTTCATGAGTAAAGTAGGGGATGAACTATCATGGCGGACATAAATTAGTAGACCAACACGAGCTTTATTAGACCCGGCCATCTGTATCATGTCAAAAAGCAAGACATTATCAGGGGAAAACAAAATAAATAGCATATTACAATAGGCATGATAGACAATTTCTGCATCTACCAGGTAACGCATGGCCTCATGAAGAAACTTTCTCCCGATTTTCGAAGAAAGATCAACAGCAAGTAGATGGGTCACAGGCTTCACATCATCTGTAGCTGCAGACAGATTTAATAGCTATATTTCAACACCAACGATCTTTGACTACAGATCACAAGGTACAGGAAAAGAGTAGTAGGAACTAGGAAGCATACTTCCATGAGAGTGCAAGTAGTTAATGTCATGAAGTACAGAATCTTCCTGATGATATGATGCAGATAGTGAGACAAATCTCTTCTTCCCTGTGCTCTTGCCAGTAATCTGTTGGGGGCTCCATGGTTAACTGGATGGATTGAAAGCCAATATACTATATTTTTCAGAAATCTTTGTACTTACTGATGGGTTGTACCGCTTGTAGCTACTTTCTGTCAAAAACTTCTCTAAAACATCTGTATGGGACTGGATATGCCCATAATAGACTTGTTCTTGTATTCTAGGAAGCTCATTGTTCATAGCGTTCATGGTCGCATCCTTTAAAAAGTATAAAAGTAATAAAATGGCAGCGTATTAGTTATTGCTTCAAAACTTCTTGTGTAATTTCCTTATTAGTGTCAGGTAATAGTGTGGGGCAAAAAAACATTATCTAATGTAGAATAGACAAATTTACTGTTATTAAATTTAAACATTATGGAGGACTGATGCTTCTCCCATTTTATCAAACTTTAAGCTGTATAATCAATTATTACCTCATTTGATTCATGCACGAGTCCATTCATCAATAGACAACAATGGAGTTTATACAACCCAAGTTTATGAACAAAAAGAGAACTTTCTTCAGCCTCTTGCTTGTACAAGTTATCTTTTTGCAACTTTAGCAGCACATCTTGAGGGTGAGATTTAGCACTAGACCTGCACATTACCAGATACAAGTAACATAAGGAAAACACACTACTATTTGGGCATTTATTTCCAACAATATATAAAATTTAGTGAACATGCTTACAATAAGGAATCAACAAATGCCCCTTCAACATGATGAGCTTCCACAGATTCTTCATTATAGTTATCACCACCATCCCTCGATTTATGTATCTACAAAAGAAAATTCAGAACATCTACAGACAGTATAATTTGACCAGATGATTAACCAAGGAATATGCAAAGAGCATGATCATGGTTTTATTAACCAAAGAGTAACGGATCATGGTTTCACTAGTGATATGTTACTTGGAAGTTGTAAGTTGTAATACACCCACCTGAATTATCTTGTTCAAGGGAACAAAAACAATATCCAACATAACAATAGACCCAAATGCCACTATATTCTAATTTCTAAGAAGCTATGTCAGACATATAATTCCATCATCCGTTGTCAAACTTTCTGAAGAAACAAATATATAGATAAGGAAAAAAACCATGACAGGATATATAGAACAAATCTCAAAAGATTTATTTCAGCAAAAGTCAAAGTCATGCAAGCTGCAGGCACCTCATCTATTTTTTTTTGCTTTGCCAATTTGGCCTAATGAGAACAACAATCTGCAATAAGGCCTAATGAGATCAACAATCTGCAATAATTTTTAATACTCAGAACAAAACTGAATGCAAATGTCGTAAATCATGGGCAGGGGGACCACCACAAACAGAAGCATTGTGTGCTCAAAATAAGTAGTCTTAGGCTGAGTTCTTTTTCACTTATAGCTTGTGGCTTATCGCTTATGCTACAGTAACTAGTTTTCAAACAGTGTGTTTTTTCAAGGCGAGGTCAATACAAAAATTGTAGTAAAAAGTATACTGAGTTCAGTTGCACCGGTCAAAATCACATGCGACTATTTTCCTCTGTGTATTGCCTCTCGCGAACAGTCAAAATTTAAAAATTTAAACCATAAACCATAAGCCACAGCAAAAAAAACACCTTTAATATGTCAAGCTCAACAATGTTAGCATCACATTGATCTAGCATACAGAAAAAAGATATATTCCATCGATAATTGTGCTGACAATCAAACATGTACATAGCCAAGCCATGCAAAAGATAACAGACTGGCTAGGAATTTTTTTTGTGGAAACTGACTACTTTCAATTTATAACGGGCAAATAAAATTTGGCAAGTTCACTCACATTGCTTAGGAATTGGAATGCCAACTGTGCTGAGTATGTCTCCTTGATGTACAAGAAAAGTCGTATTATCTGTATAAAGGAGAAAAAAATAGCAAAGATGGCACATCAAAGCCATGCACAAGAGCAAGTTTTACAAAATTATGTTAGAGGATAACAGGAATAATGAAACAATGCAATTAAAAGAGTCTTCATCCAGTGTAAACAAGACATCCAGAGCAGAAAATGTGCTATGTCATATTACAGGACGAAACATATTTCGTGGATTTTTTGTTTTACATTCAGCCAATGGCCCAACGCTCATCCCTTCTAGTTTAAAATGACACATGTTTGAAACAGTTGAAGCTTCTGGCTTTTGGCTGGAGCTTTTGGCTTTGGGAATACTAGCGGCTGGGAGGTGTTTGATTTAGCTGGAACTTTTGGCTTTTGGCTAAGCAAAAGCACAAATTGCCCTTGAGTGTGTGAAACTATGAATTGCAACACATTGCATGTACTACCATCCATTATTACACTAGTAATTGATCTATATCCGAAAAAAGGATAATGAAAAAATAGATTAAAAAAAGAAATGGCGGGAAGTGGCTAGAGGCAGAGGCGGCGCGGAGTTGGAGTGGGGAGGGGGACGGAGGCGGCGGGGGACGGCGCGTTGGGAGGCGGCCAGAGGGAGCACCGACGGGGCCAAGGAAGAAGGGGCAAGCGGAGGCGGGGGCGGCGCATCTCAAGGCGGCCATTGGTGAAGGAGGCGGCGCCGGCAGGGTTAATGGAGAAGGGGTGGCGGCGGGACGAGGTGGAGGCAGCGAGAGGCAAAGGGAGGCTTCTGGAAGCCCTGAAGGCCGAAGCCGAATCAAACTCCCCCATAGACCTACTAATTACAAAATAACTGTACATGGACCTGCTAATTATAATCTTATGTTGCTGTGTATCATCCTGTCAATGGAAAAAAGTGGCCTATGTGCATACACAGAAATGATAAATTCACAATACAACAATCAGAACATGGGGGGTCCTAGACTCCTAGGACATGATAAGTACATTAATTATTTATTGACTGAGAAAAATAAATGCACCACATAAGCATCTTTAATAACATAAAAATGTCCATTACATTTTATGATGGCCCTTAATATTGTATAATATAAAAATATCCCTATTTCCTTATAAGCTGGAGGGCATGATTCCTCTAAAAAAAGCTGGACATCATGATGTTAATATGGAAATGAATGTAATTGTGTGGTTCTATTATTATTTCATATACCTAAAGAGCAGTAGAGCACAAAGGCTAGGAAAATAAGGTAGTTATAATGTAAAACCAGTTCCCTTTTCTATACATCAAAGCAAAGAGCTCTCAAGAAATCACAGTAAGGAAATGTTAGAAAATGATTACCAAAATGGAAGTATCATCCTTGCTCTTAGATACATCATTTACCGGAAGAGTGCCATCATTTTCTTCAATAACATTTATGAGTCTTGAAGAGTACATTATGATACCGAACCTTATAGGGACACTATCTTGATATAGAGATAGGATCATGTCAATGGTCTGTAAAGTTTTAAGGGAAAATGGCAACACCAGACTAGAAGTCAGTAAATGAGTACAGCATAAAAAGTGTAGAAAGACAAATGCATAAAAATTTTAAAAAATTAAGTGAGAGACTAACCTCTGCGCCACAGGCTGAAGCAGGATCGAGCACATAAACAGCATGGAATAGATTTTTACGGATGTAGCGCATCTGACCAGGGAAGACTGGCATCAACAGCTACAAAGGAAAAAAAAGGAGAGAATCATTATAATAAATTAAGGTAAAATTGGAAGTAGTTCTGTGATATAGTTTAACCAGGGAATGCAGAAAAGAAACAGCCAAAAGCCAAAACATTGGAGTTCAACAGGGATAACAAATGAAAAAAAAATTGTAGGTGATAGTGCAAACTAAAAAAGTAAAGACACTGCAACGAACCAATATCAACCATGCACACAAAGTTTTGAGGATAAGTGCAAACCTATCTCACAGAACAGGATTAGTGTTGTAGAGATTATCAATTCAGATATCTTATTTATAGAATTAAAGAACATACACTTAATTCCCTTAGGCCCCTAAAGTCATGAAAAGAATAGGTTGTAGTTCCTCATTTGATGTGGCAGAGCAAAGCAACATTCAAATGATAATCTCAGTTCAATGATGTTGATAGAAAGTGAAGTGAACAAAACCTCATTGATGTTGCTTCTCCACCTTGTATACAAGGCATCTTCCTCCAAGTTATTAAGATAATGAACATGGGAAGACCGGAAGTCAACACGGAATGAATTAGATTCTGCTGGTGGAGCTGCTGACAGGATCTTGTGGACAGCACTTTGAGGTAACTGGCAGGCATTGACATCAATTATGAAATAACTGTCACTTATTAAGAAAGTAAACAATATATATACAATATCTCATATACTCGAATGGAACAATAGAAAAATACGAATTGATATATGTCATGTTCAAATGTAGAGAGATGGCACATGCATTTCATTACTAACTAGATATCATGATCATGCTGACTTATAACAAAGCAATTCACAGCATAAATATCCAACATTGTCCAAAAATAATGTATTTAGAATTTAAATAATATTAGTCTTAAAAGAATAGATGCTGAAATCAATGTGTCATTTGAATATAGCCCACGGTTTAAAATTTCGTTTACCAAAAAATTCGGGGCCCACTGAGATTTCATGTTACCTACGTTGCGTGGATACTTCACAAAAGTCACATACCGGTATTGGATACTGTATAGGATACGGATACGGCCCCAATACACTCCGATACGTATCCTAAATTTATGATTATTCAAAAAAGAAAATAATTCCCGATACTTCTCTAATACTTCATGGATACTTCCCCGATACTTTTAACCTAATTACCCATCCCTTCGCACGCCCGATCCAGATCCATTCTTCCCCCACGCCGCCTCCACGCATCTCACGAGTTGACACCTTGGCGGGAGCCTCCATGGCCACCGCCTCCCCGCCGCGTCGGCCCACTGCCTCCACGCCCGCCGGCTCCAGTCGACCCCCAAACCGCATCCCTCCACACCCGCCGCCTCCAGTCGACCCCCAAACCGCATCCCTCCACACCCGCCGCCTCCACGCCCACCACCTCAACAGCCTTCGCCGCCGCCCGTTGCCTCCACACCCGCCGCCTCCCTCGCCCGCCACGCCCCGCCCTCCTCGGCCCCGCCGCCGCTCCCTTCTCTCCCATCGCTCCCCTTCGAGCCACACAATCTAGATCGGATGGTTCACGTTGACATTAGCACTAGATAGGTTGCCTATGTATGTATGGGACGCTGAAATGGGGGCACCATGATTTCAAATGCGCGAATTCAACTTAAATTCAGGTGTATTTTTGTTGAAAATATCAGTTTTAGGGTATATATCCATCTATAACAATTCAAATGAAACGTATACCTTTGAAAAATATACTTGATTTCAATGTTTCAAATGAATTTAGATCACATGATTTGCTGATATATATATATATATATATATATGGGACACCATGGTGCCCATGCTCCATGATTAAGATTTTTCATCCATGATTGAGACTTTCCATTCATAATTAAGACTTTCCATCATGGTATTATATATCATTGCACTTGCACGCATCTAAAAGCAATCTAAAGGCAAGGAGGCTTGGTGTCCGGCACCACGATGTTTCATTTAGCGTCCTATATATATATATATATATATATATATATATATATATATATATATATATATATATATATATATATATATATATATAAAATCAAACTATCCTAAAAAAGACAATTACAATTTGAATTTCAGTTCGAACTTATTTGAACTAGTAAACTAGTTAAACTCAACATAAAAAAAATTCCTAAATTTTTCACATGATACATAGGGGAAACACCTATTTTAGATCATGGTGCCATGGTGTCCCAGTTAATTACTACACACACACTCTATTCCTAGGTTTAATTACTCCTACCTATAATATACCACTTAATGAATTTAACATACTCCTTTATCACCTTAGGTATTCTCATATATTAATTCTAAGCATATTTTGCTAATACCTTCATATTCGTATATAAAAAAGAGTATATTCAAAAAACGTACATGCCACCTTAAAAAAGTATACATACCACCCAGATGATTTTATATACTCATATACTATACGTACATACCCTCCGTTGCGCAAGATACTCCCTTTTTGCGAGATACAACATAGAGAGTAACTACACCCGGAATTAGAAAAAAATGCATATATATATGTATGTATTTATATCTATATTATGTATATATATATATGTATGTATATATATGTATATATATATATGTATATATATGTATGTGTATGTATGTGTGTATGGATGTGTGTGTGTATGAAAAAGGCAAATAAATAAATAAATAAATGTGATTCCGAAGCTCGAACCCACAACTTGCCTCGTTTGAAGGCTGCTGCTTACCAACAGGCCACATCGCATATGTGCATATACTACAAGCACGATTCATTTTGAACTTTCAAAATACCAGAGGTGGCCGATAAATCCAGTTACCGGTGGTTACGTATAGCCACGAAATATTCCATACATCCTAAGTGCAAAACAAAAGTGATCTGGTCGCCTTTTTGACATAATGCACTGTACTATACTAAACATTCAAGCTTCAAGCTAATTACAATGCCAGAAGTATCATCGAATTTACCCAATTTAAGTATATGAAGCCACATCAAGTGGCAACATTCAAAATCAAATGCCAGAAAAACTTTAAAATGACAAAATGTAAACTAAAACCAGCAAACCTAAATAGTATTGCGGTAAAAGTTCTCGAATGAGCAACGAAGCATTAAGAAAAGATGGTAGTAATATAATATTATAATCCATATATCTCATTCCGCGGTTCTACTCAGCATTTCATATCAAAGCTTCAAGTCACAACAA
>JAYGGG010001047.1:0-47769 GCA_036346245.1 Bonia amplexicaulis | reverse complement strand
ACTTTTGAGGCAAATGAATCTTTTGGAAGATTCAAAGTTATTTGTGATAGAGTATTTTCTCCAAACATGAGATAGCCAATGATAGCAAAAGCGCCATATATTGCCGTGCAAATTGTGAAACTGTGTAACACATTATTCATAACTTTGAGAAATTTCATTATTGAACAACAACGTATTTAACCCACATCAGGATGCATTTCATACGTACCAAATATACATTGCCTTTGTGAATTTCTTGCGATCAGACATTGATTGGTAGATATTTGGAAATACTGAGTGCCCAGCATAGCAAAAACCATAAATTCCAATGGCAAAGGGCAGACCACCCCAGTTTATTGCTTTCCCAGTCAAATGAAAACCGACATCGTCAGTAGTACCAACTAAACCAACAGATAGGAAAACCAGAAGAGTTGCAATCACGCCACCCGCTGCAGAAATTATTAGTTCAGTTAGTTATGTTAATGATATTAATGAATAACGATGATCAGATGAAAAATGAAATAAGCTAAGAGCAGTGATACCTGAAAGGTATGAGAGCACTCGAAGATCTCGCAACCATACACTTGGCAAAACTACAAGAGCAAATAACACTCCAAAGAAATGCCTCCCATCAGCATGTATCCCAAGCCAATTAAGATTGGTGCTAGGGAAAATTGATGTCAGATTATCACCTTCCAATATAATGAACTCCACACAATAGGACTGCAGTCAATAAATAACATAGATCATACAATTGTGAAATGTACTCCAGTGATTTGGTCAATAAAAATAGTCTAGGGAGAATGAGCTACTTACATATAGTTCTGTGTACAAAATAATCTGGACAGACAAAAACACAAGCATTAATTAATGTTCCTTCAATAACAAAACTTATAAAACTATTGTACGCATGAAAATAAGATAAAGGGGGAGCTATACAGAATATAGCTGGTTTTTAATTTTTATACACAATCCTGAGGTTCCGTTGATTGAAGTTTATGCGATATAGCTCTAAATTTTAGCAGTGTTTCAGATTCAGAACAAATAGAAACTAGAGCTTGAATTGGCAGGGCTGTTTCTGCCAGTGTGTGTACAGTTCAGATATGACAGAAATTCAGCAAGGATGGGATCATCAATATCACATCATATCTACACAAACAAAAAGTGTGCACACTAGATGCGTCCGCATAGTTCAATTGACATAATTGTGCAAACAGTTTTATTTCATCTACAAAACAGAACAAATAATAGTGATCTAAGAACTACATAAATCATTTATCAAGACATGTGTACAGTATCAGGTGCACAGCCTTACAAACATCAGTAGGTTTTTTACAAATTGTGATGTATGACTTCAGTTGGTGCTCAGACATTAGCAAAAAATTGAAACATATCCTTGAATTGTCTTCCGATTCATGCTATGCTAAAGAAATCTGGACTTACAGAAATGAGCAGGCGACCAATTCTTCCAAAGGCAGCCTCTCCAATGTCTGGATAGGTTGAAACACCATCTTTGCTCTCAAAACAATATTTCAGAAGAACTCCAGTATAACAGCACGCGATAGCGAAAAAAGCTAGAACCACAAGGCCAGCCCATCCAGCCTCGTTAATCGTAAACGGAGCGGAAAGAAGGCCAACTCCAGCAAGCACATTAACCCCTGCCAATAGCAAAGAAAAATATCAAACCTATCCAGTCCTAAACAAGTATTGAGAATCCTTGTATTCCACTGATAGTAGAGAGTACCATTGAAGACTGTCTGTGTTACGCTGCATCCTTGACTGACGGGGACTTCAGAATGAAGTGCGAGTTTCTCATCTATTATTGAACTAACAGGTTTTTGCAAGTTCTTGACGCATTCTCGCTTTCCTTCTAGCTTCTCCGACAAAGAGGCAACTTCAGGTCAGAGCCCAGACCACTACATTGATCACCGTCGAAAACTGAGTTTCTGCTTGTAGTAGGACCCAGGTAACCAAAGCTCGGAGATGCGGCGATTGTGTAGGTGTCAGTTGTCTCCCTGCAAAATAAACGGCATCTCTTGATTGCATCATCTGTGCATTTGTTCTTTTCAACTTCTAAAAACTACCTTTTAGTTTTTCTATAGTAACTAACTTTTAAACAAAGTATCTTTTAAGATAAGGTCTACCAGTTAATTATAGCATAGACTATACCGACTTCATTTATATCAGTAAAAATCACACGTGAGTTTTTATTACTCTATAATCTCTCGCACAAATAGTATAAAAACTAGAAACCATAGCCAAAAAACACAAGTCAAAATCGAAAAGAACAGACCCATTATTACGAGCCAAGAAGGATAGCAACCTTATCTTTGAGGTATAAGCACTGTAGTTATTATTTTAAATGATCAAAACACAGATTCAACAAGAGGCGACAGAGCAGAGAATGTCAAAATGCCACCACGCGCGTACGTACTGGTAGCTCTGCGGCCACTGGCGCGAGATGAACGAGCCCACCTCCCCCTCCTCCTCGTCGCTATCGCGATCGCTACCGTGCGGGCTATCCTCGATGTCACCGTCCTCCGCAATCGAATCATCCTTCCAGTGCCCCGCCGCCGCCATCTCGCCCTCGCGCGCAGCACAAGCGGAATTTTCGTGGAGAGAGATGGGACGATGAGGGAGATATCAGTGGCGGGGATTGGGTTGGGGGATAAATAAGGGAGATCGGATGGTTTGCTCTATTTTTTTCTGTTACTTGATAAAATAGTATATGATATTTTAATATATATATATATATATATATACATACGCACATATCTTTACTATTATAAAAGAATGAGTTGGTGGTTGATCCGACCTCTCCCACCCCTTCTCATAAAAGGCAGCGCTGACATGTGGCTCCAAAAGACCCGCGCCGAATCTTCCCACCTTCCCATCAAAATATCTTTCTTTCCATGATTTAGTGGTCAAGGTGAATTTCAAAATATATAATAATCTATATATTACACCCGGGGTTCCGGGATGGAGAGCGAAGCCACATCATCGATTTTGCGAGAAGCCCCTTGTGTTTTGCGAAACCACGTAGAGGTCCTTCGTTCTTGCAAACAGGTCCTTATTTCTCGCAAACAGGTCCCTGCCAGTTTTTTTTCGAAAGCCCCCTCCAATTTGCCGATAGCAGCCCGCGGTTTCCAAAATTATGTATAGGTCCTTGTTTAGTTACGTACAAGTCTTTGCGAGTCGCTGTTTTTTTGCGTAAAAACCATTCGGTTCCTCCGAAATTACGCATTCGTCCTCGATTTTTTTAAAAGAATCGTCTCACGAATTTTTGTCTCTTTTATTTCGGTCCACACGGTGGCTAGCGTGGCGTGGCGCCGCGCTTATGTGGCTAGTTATTTTATTAAAGCATGAGGGAGGACCTCATCTTCCTATATAAGGGGAGTGAGTGTACATGCTCTCATTATTCGCAGAGATTGTTGAGACTACATTTTATGTTCTTGTTTATCTACTTTTTATTTATGTGTGATTGATCATCGGTGTTCATTGGTGTAGCAATCCAGATTTAGCAGTCCAAATCTTCTGCGTATTCAGATCTAATAACTAGATCAGTAACTAGCACACAATATAACATTGGCAAATATCATATCCATACATACGTGCAAATAAAAGGGTATTTAATATTATATATGTATCTATAAATAGATCTTATGATCAAGTTTTACAGAATTAGCTATGATCTACCACAGGCAATCAACTGAGGCTAAACCTAGTACCACATATATCCGATCGCCTCATGAGTCATGGAACAGTAGTTTTTTTTTTTTTTTGAGAGAGAGGTAGGGATAATTGGTTAGTGTAGTCATCTTAGGTTTCATAACCCATACATCATGGGTTCAAATTTCAAACAATTAAAATAAAAAAATCCACATAAATAACCTACTCAACCTATGACTGGCGGAATCAAACTTTAATCAGCTAGAGAGATAATTGCCACACTGCTAGACTATGTATGGTTGGCATGTAGTAGTAGTACTGGATATGGATGCAACGTATGTTTACTCATCGTCACCTACTGTGCGAATTTTTGTTCCATTTTTACACGCCTTTAGCAGAAACTCTTAAGTAACACTGACTCGCCGGTTGAGTAGCGTGTTGGAATGTCGATTATTGTAATTCGTAGACGAAGCAAAAGAGCTGGATGGATATGTCGGAGTACGTGGAACGAACATTGATGTTCCATTGATAACCGCTTGCCATTTACTCAATGGAATCGATCTACGCAGTCGCCTGCACACCCAGTTAAACACAGAGAGATATTAGCGGTTTGGATGAATAATGTAGGTGTGTCTGTGTATGCGCCTGCTCAAAGCTTTGTGAGAGTCTTCTTGTTCAGGGCCGGATTTGGGGTGCAGTGCACCCCTAAATTTTTTAAAAGAAAAATAAATATATATCTAGAAGTAAAAGGTATTTTTCATATATATATATATATTGTTAAAGTTGATCCGAATTTGTATCGTGTCCGTGTAGGACACTTCATTGTGTCATGTCAAACGTGGTATGGCAAGTGCATACACAGGTTGTATCAGATATGGTGTCAATCTGTAACAACCGACTCTGATTCGGTTTCCTCTCCGTATATGACTCTTTTCTCTCACGCTATATATATGTACCCTAATAGTCTATATGAAGAGCAAGCGCTCTATTGTAAACTCTTCTCGTTATAATGATTTGTCTTCAAACGTTCGTGGTTTTTTCCACAAGAATTTTTCACATAAAAATTTGTATTTTTTATTTTTATTTATTTATATATTATTTATAACAAGTGGTATCAGAGCACATGTGATTAGAGCGGCGAGATCTGATCGAAAAAAATAGCTTCGACGTTATTTCGCCAAATCCGAGATGCGTCGAGTCGTCTCCGATTCGGCGTCTTCTTCCGTCTCCGCCAGCCACGCAATAAAGCCGCACGCCGTCCGATCCTCGGTTCAAAAAATAAAAAAACCGCACTTCGTCGGCATCAAAATCATCAAGCAGCGCCAGCAGAAAAATTCCATACGTGCCACTTCAGTACAATCACCAAAATCAGCAAGAGCGTACGCAAGCAAAAGGCAGCGAAAAGCTCTGGAGAGAGATACAAGCGACACGGAAAACGAAGTCAAAGAGAAGAAGGCTTGCGTTGCAGGTTTTGTGTTTTTTTTGGAAATTTCTAAGCGCACACTAAAATCGTACCAGGAGTTTTGCTTTGTGAGACTTTTGCCAGGTATACCCAAATTCGTACCAGCGAAATTTGGTTTTCTTCCGCATAGCGACTCTGAAGTACGATCTCTCGCTATTGGATCACGACACGAGATTTTCCCTATGGCAAGTCAAGATGCGAGCTGTTTTATTACAGCTTGATTTGGATGATGCACTTCTAGGGATCGACAAGATACCAGCCACATTGTCTGCTGATGAGAAGCAACGAAAAGATCGTAATATGACCAGCAAGATGCATCTGAAGCAGAAGCTTTATTCCCACAAGATAGCGGAGGGTGCCTCATTGTTGAACCACCTGACAGCTTTCAAGGAAGTTGTTGCAGACCTTGAAGCTATAGAGGTAAAATATGATGATGAGGATTTGGATCTTATTTTGCTATGCTCTCTGTCCAGTTCATACTCCACTTTTAGAGATACTATTTTATATAGTCGAGATACTCTTATTCTTAGTGAAGTTTATGAAGCTCTGTATGCTAAAGAAAAGATGAAGCTTATGGTTCTCAATCAAAGTTCAAGTACACATGTAGAAGGTTTGTCTGTTCGTGTGTATATATATGTATGTATTTGTATGTATATATGTATGTATTTGTATGTATATATGTATATATATATATGTATGTATTTGTATGTATATGTACATGTATGTATGTATATGTACATATATGTGTATATATATGTATATATATATATGTATATGTGTATATATATAAGGTTTTATTTACGTTTCTTCTCTGATTTCAATCCAAAATTTGTATTTTTTTTTGCTAAAGTATTTTGATTCTACTTTATAAAGTTGTAATATGTTACATTTGAACTATTGTATTATGTAGTTTAAATTTTAAATTGGTAGTTTTGTATCCTATTACTTAAATCCTAAATGCGCGCATGTTTATGCTGGTGCATGCTCAGCTCAATGCGTATGTGTAGGGTGCTTGAGGAACGAGGACGACTGTCACCAAGTATGCGTGCATACTGCCCAACCCATTCGAAGAGGAGTTTTGTACAAAAAAAAAAAAAACAGATTAAAAGGAAAAAAAAGTTTCTGCCCACGACGGTTTCTCAAAAAGGATTGGAGTACTAGTAAAATCTAACAAACTGGGGCCCTGTTCTTTTCAGTTTCTAAAAGCTATTTTTCGGCTTTTCTACAGTAACTAGCTTTTAAACGGAGTATCTTTTTAAGATAGGGTCTACTAGTTAATTGTAGTACATACTTCACTGACTTCATTTATATCGCTAAAAACTGCACGTGAGTTTTTGTTACTCTGTAATCTCTTACACAAACAAACCAAAAGTTACAAGCCACAGCTAAAAACCACAAGCCGCAGCCAAAAAGAACAGGCCCCCAGGCCTTGCGGCCTCCGCCGACGAAGATTCTCAAGGGAATCTACCCGAACACTGGCCTCATGACGGCCGCCGCACGTAGCCTCTTGTCGTCGACACGGCAGATCCATTTCTGCTCCCTGCATTTCCAAAGCTTCTTGTCGGGCTCGACCTCATTGCAATTCGCGAGCAGGTGCGTGCTCGCGTTCATTGCTCAGATTGTCAATACTCAATACAGGTCTCGAACTTGGCGTAGCGTACTACAGCTCACTGCTGCCCAATTGGTAATATGTTAACTAAGGGCATCAGGAGTGTATATATCGTAATGGGTCTTAAGATAGATCCCACCTAATTATTAAGGCCGACTGTTATGTTTAAGATCACCGCTCGGCTGTAACAAGGATCCCACTCGACAGTAAAAAAAAATTGTATTTTAATGCTGCTGTTGAATGTGGTAGTTAGTAGTTGACTGGTGGAGGGAAGAGAACAACAGGATTAAAAGAAAATTGTATTTTAATACTTGTGATCAGGTCTTTAGCTTGAGGACTGGCATCAAGCCTTTTTTGTTTATGGCCTACTTAAGGTCAACCATGTAATGTATAAATTCAGCCTTAAGATGGCTTATAACTCTCTATTTTCATACACTCCGAATGCCCTAAGAAGAATAACTTCACAACATGTGCAAAAAAGGGTGGGGGGAACAGTGTGAGAGGAGGCTGATGTACACGATCTTGATGTCAAAGTGGCCTTTTGGCCACAAATACATGGCAAAGCAGTCTGAGGTTTCAAGAATGTTACAAACAAAAATGCATTTGAATGTACAATTTAACGACGATTAAACATCTAGGTAACTTAAACCGTTAAATCTCTATTAGTCAGGTGCTTCACCATGTTTCGAGCTTCCAAGTTGATTACCTTTCTCACATCAACAATTGGTACCGTCACCCCAAATTTGATGCACGGTACAAGTCCGCCTGCAGCCTCCTTCATGCACGAAACGAGACTAATAACTGGCAGCGTTGCTAGCAGTAGCAATGACCGTTGTAGATAGAATATTACCTTACTCATAAGGTTCAGCTGAGAAATCTGGCTCATCCGGCTTCCTTATCTTAGGTAACTCTTCTATCTTCTGAGGCCCTTTCCTAGCCCCAGCCATGATTTTTAGAGCGAGATTCTGCTTAGGTGGAGAGTCATATTCATCACTCGAGTCATCTGATCTCATGGAAGAGAATGACTCCCTCATACTCAGGTCCTTTGCCATCTTCCTCCTCTTGTACCGTCGCCAAGCAGCTTGGATGAAGCACGATGCCCACGTTCTCCAGTGGTGTGAGTAGTAACGGAAAGTGTGTTGCAACCTCTTGCTGTGCAGCCGCCTAAATTGATTGGCAACAAACTTGAGATCCTCAGCCTGAAGTGCAAATGCCTCCACTTCTATGAGTGCCTTCACTGTCCGAGTGGATGATGGCAGATTGACAGTAGGCTTGGGGACAAGAGCCCATCCAAGAAGTTCCTCGCCACAGAAATCGCCAGGTTTCAGCGTAGTTGAATTGAAGAAGCCTGTGCGGCCACCATTTGTTGTGGAGCTCTCCAGTTTCCCACGAATGATGAAGAGCATCTCAGTCACCGGATCACCCTCACGGACAATGTATGTGCCCTTTGTGCACAGTGATGATACAAGACGTTCACAGATGGCATCTAGAAGCTGATCATCCATCTGGGAGAAAAATGGAACCTGCAACATTGCAATAGAAAGAGACATCAGTCCACAATTAAGTATAAGGTGATCCATAGTGTAAATTAACAAGTTTTTTTTTCTTTTTTTGGCAATCCAATTGTGCTCCCTATCGCAGTTGTGTTAATTTTGTAATCTGGATTTTTTGTAATATTTGGATCGAGCAGTACTTTGGAAGCAACAAGTTCAGACCACTAAGTTCTCTACTTAAAACTTGAAAGAGAAGGACTAATAATCATCTAGGAGGAAAGACATTTCCTTCCACAATGGAAACGGGGCCATAACCTCCGATTTTCCAAGACATGTTTTCTCTGCTCTTATTAAAAGCCAGTACCATGAGCCCACCTAGGATAAAATAGCAACAGCTGTATCTGTTATGTAAGAAGCTAATCGCCTCATATTGCCATCTTTACATTGACAATATGATGCTCAGTTCTAATAGAAATGAAGAAGAAAAAAATCATGTACTTGCGTAAACGTAATGATGATATACCGCAAAGCTGTGGCATTATTCATCATCCAAAATACAAACCTAAAAGTTTCAAACAGGTACTCATTATGTATTTCTTACAAAAGCATGTAAAAGTATTTACCCGGCGAACAAGACCCAAGCAAAGGTGGCGTTTAATGTCACGTCGAAGATCCGCAGGTAGAGCCTGCAATATGGATTCTTCATTCACACCTCGAGTTGCAAGCCATTTGTATTGGATAAATCTTCTAACCCTTTCCGTAGTTCATCAGGAAGCTGACGATGTCTCATCCACTCCTCAGTATCTCTTTGCTTTAATCTCCACTCCTCCACCCTCACAGTGATAGATTGCAGGTAGGTCTAGTAACATTGTAAGATAAAAAAATTCTCAAAAATCAGTTCACATTAATACATTATGATTAAAACAACAAAGCCAGGCTCATGAATAATGGACTTCTACAATATAGAGAGCGTAATTAATTATGTAAATAATACCTGCACATTTCCAATCAAATGCGCAAACAAGACAAGACCAAGTACTGCCAAAAATATGCAATACAGTGTCTCACCAATATAGGTACTCACGGTAAGAGTCTGGCCGTAGCAACTGTTTGAACATTAAAAGAAAGATATGGTTTGTTAGAAAACCACGTGTTAATCCTGAGAACTGTTTAAGTAATAATGACCACATTAAAACTAGGTTGAACTTCCAAGGTAATTTCACAATGGACATACAATTGAAATTGAGTAAGATCCTAATGTTTTGTTTTAACACATAATACTCATATAACGTTATCAAAGAGCCACTGGTTTCTGCAAGGAAATTGCAATGTAACCTTCCATTTAGTACGCTAATTTGATATCAAGATGCCTGATGCCCACTAAAGAAATACCTTAGATTCTGCAAACCCCACCAAAGCGAATAGAAGTACTTTATCAAGAAACCTTGAGCAGGGGCTTGATTTGATAATGCAGGCAGGAACATGCCATAGTCGAAACTGATGTTGTCGCTATCACCAGCATTGCAGTTGCTGAAGACAGCAGACGTACTCGCCCAATTTTGATCTGGTGTCACATCACAATCTAGGTACCTAATATCACAACCAGTTTCATTCCTGCAATTCTTTTCCAGCAGGCTGTTTGGCGATCAACTGATAGCAAATACCATAGTGCACCTAGTACCTGAAAGAAGAGGAACAGGGATCCTGAGAAATTTGCTACATGACAACAAGAGAGCTGAAAACTTGAGCAATACATCTAACATGAAATTTGGTGAACATCAAGATATGAAATAATGAAAGATTCCATATAAAAGTGTATGAATACCGTACATGACTAGCTATCATGTAAAGCAGCAGGTTGTATGCAGCCCCTTGCCAAGCAGTCTTTGCAACAACTCCCGTAGCTTTGACAATTTCATAAGTTAAAGGGAATATGAGATACAATCTTGGAAAATACTGAACAAGAACTATAAGCACCAGAATGTTATTGTTGTGCTCAGCAGTGGAATATTTTATAGCTGGTATCACAAACCAGACTATGATCTGCACATAAAGTAAAGAAACATAAGTAGAAGGTATATTTTAAGTGAGGATAACTCTGTTTGAAGGAAATAACATTATTGACAGATGTACAGATAAATTTAGCATGAGAAATAGCGATACAGTGCTTCTAGGCCTGACAAAACAATACATTTGCCCTTAAAGAACATAAAGAAACTGTTTTTACTATTTCTAGTATTGGAATGGAAGCACTTACAAACTTCATAAACAATTCGCAGTGCATCATACGAAAATTTTAAGTTTAGCGATTATCTCATGAGCTCCACGATATCTGCATATCTGCATTGGAATCTTGAAGGACTACTTATTAAAAAAAAGGAATGGGAAATTCATAATATACCAATCCAAAGAGTGGCATAGCTTGGGATGCCACTCCGAATATTTCCCTCCATGATATACCACTCCAAACACGTTTAGATTCACACAATGTCATTTTCACTATTTTCTTGCATTTTCCTGCTTGTCCTACCTTTTGACTTGTGAGAAAATTCGTTTTTACCCCCTTTAGGCCCGAGCTAGAACCAGGCATGAGTCGCTCCCGCCCCTGCTGTCCTCCATTCCTAAATATGTTGCAAGATGTTGTTGGCTAGTGTGTAATGGCTCATTAGTTTCGTGACTTGAACAGAATTATTATATGAATTTTAGTGAGGAAAAAAATTTGTTCAGTTTTTAGCATAATGATGTATAAGACAGGGTGTTAACAGACAAATACAGCAATGCACATAACAACTTAAACAAAGCATGCAAAGATAACATTCACTGCACTCAAGTGCATATCCCTGAAATCAAATCGTCATACAAAAATGAACTAGTACAGAGCATCTTTCACAAGTTTGCAAGGGCCTAGTTTGAACTCAGGCCTAGAGAGGCAAAAACGACATTTTCCCACAATTGAAAAGGTTGAAAAGGCAGAAAAAGGCAAGAAAATAGCGGAAATGGCATTGTGGAAATCTAAATTTCTTCTGGAGTGGTACATCATTAAGGGAAATCTTTGGAGTGGTATCCCAAGCTACGCCACTCTTTGGAGTGGTATAGTATGAATTTTCCCAAAAGAAATTCGCCATGGTTAAACAAGCCATCTATTTAGAAAGCTTGAACCAGTTTCAGATATATATTTTTACGGAATGCCTTCTTTTCAGAGAATCTTAAGAGCTGACTTAGAGATAGAATGGTTGAACAAGTGACCTATTGTATTTCTTCAGTTTGACCTGTGCAGAACACAGAACTATAACTATTTTTTTCACAAGATGTTTTGATTGCATCTGTGGTAAAGAAAATTAATTGAGTTCCTCCATCTTACAACTTCACGATTAGCTTACAATCGTGACAAACGACCTAACACTAAGGATCATTAACAAGAAGAAAAAAAGAAGAGTACCAAGTTACCTGTGGCAAAGGCAATGCAGCCGCGACATCAACTGCAAAGTCAGATCTCAAATATTTCCATGCAATTTCTTTAGGATCTGTGATAAGATCTCCTCTTCCAAATACCCCAAGGTCGAGCTTGGATTAATATACGCGGTTCTGAACTTTATTATGATGTGAATGCCATATAATAAATCGGCAATTGATCGGAAGAATGTAACGATGATGGCTAAATGTCTGTCTGTCCCAACACATGAATTGGGGTGTCAGAGACGATTTTTGGCACATAGAAGTACAGGGGGTCTATAAATAGAGCAACGAAGCATGAAAAAAGGAAAATCTGGTTCCATGTCAAGATGAAGTCACTTGATGGATCAAAAATCTTGTTGTACCACAGCTCATCTCCTGCTACAAAAATCTTGTTCTTTCCTGAGCTCGCCACACCAAGTTTACTAGCAGCAAACCCCGCCTGTTTCTGGTGAAGTGGTATACTTGGCTTTGCCCTCTCATCATAGAACCTGTGAATGACAGCAGCACAAAATTGATTGGACTCTAATATCAGATATTCCCCAGCATTTGTATTGAACCGCTCAAAAGCTGTGATAAATGAAATAGATCAGGGGCGTAGCCACCAGGGGGGCTTAGTGAGGCTTGAGCCTTACCTCCCCTGGTGGCAATTTTATACATAGTAAAAAATATAAAAAATAGAGAGAAATAAAAAGAGAGATTAATAAACCCAAAGAGAAGCTAACTCTCCTTGATGGGAAGGTTAACAACAAGCATGAAATTAAAGAAGAGGAGGAGGAGAAGAAGAAGTGAAAATCATAAAATTTAAAAAGAGCTAATCAATCAATCAAAGAAAGAAAGAAAGTGAAATAATATATATAAATCATAAAATTAAAGAAGAAGAGGAGGAGGAAGAAGAGTAATGAAAATCATAAAATTAAAAAAGAGATAATCACTCAAAGAAAAAAGGAGAAAGAAAGTGAAATATATATGAATCTTCTTGAGTCCGGGGATAACGGTGGAGAGATCGATGAATCTCTAGTTGATCTTCTCCCTCCACCGTCGCTCCGTGATGATGTGATCCTGCAAGTGGAGAGCTCGATGAACCTCTAGTTGATCTTCTCCCTCCGCCGCCGCTCCGTGATGATGTGGTTCTGCACGTGCCCCGAAGGCACCGCCACCACCGAGCCCTCCACCGTGAAAATGATAAGAACATTGGATAGAGTGTGAAAAAATGTCACATTTTATTTATATTGTCTCGTGATTTAAATTAGTTTAATTCTGGTATGTTTCATATGATCTAAATTTTCATTGTCATTTATAATTTTCTATTATATTACTAATTTTGATATGCTTATACATAAGTGACTTATCGCTACTCCGCACTCATGTCGCTTTCTATTATCGAGGTATCTACTTTCTATTTCTCTATTTTTTATTGTTTGTCTCCATCCAATTTACAATTTCTATATGAATTTGAAATTTTATAAGAGTAAAATACTAATTTTATGTCAACTTAGTTTAGATCTATAAATAGTTCAGCCCACCTTCAATTTCATTTCTGGCTTCGCCACTGAAATAGATGATCCCACGTAGATGCAAATTTCATAGCATAGACTCTCATTCCTAACTAAACCACAAGGACAATGATTTTTAGAACTCAGAACATATATTCTTCAATCTACACCATTCCATCACAGAACCAAATACGTAGGACCATTGTACTTTGAGACAAATTTAGTTCTCCATCATCAAATTTTGGTTGAAGTGATGCCACTCCTCACCTGTTTTAGTAAGATCAATAAAAAAGGGAAAACCTCCACGCTAGTGTGCAACAACACAAAAAATTGAAGCCGCCACACCTACAACAGTGAGAAATAACCAAAGCAAACCAACACAACCCAAACCAAAGCCTCCTCTCCCGCGAACGACCAGAAAGGTCCCTCGCGACCAAAAAAGAACAGATCAAGAAGCTAGCTCCTGCCGCTCACCTCACGGTCCTCTGCCTGTTGAGCGCCATCTCGTCCTCCACCTTCCCCGGCCCAAACATGGCACCAGCTACGCGGACCAAGAACTCCGCAACCAACGCATCATCCGAGAAACCACCCAAAGCAGCAGCCTTCGCAGCTTCACCAGTCGAATCCGGCGGCGAGGCAGCCAAAGGCCGGCCTTTTCCGCACCAGCGCGAGGAGTGGAAGGATAGAGGGGCGCACAGCTCGGAATCGCGCGGAATTCGAGAGCGGGCGGCGAGGAGTTCGAGGAAGGAGGCGATGAGGTGGAGCTGGAGGAATCAGAAGCTGCCCGGGAATGCTCGGCTTCGGCTTCGGCTTAATTACTTAATTACTTTTTTTTTTTTGGGGGCGATCAGAAGAAAGTGGGTGGTGAGTGGTCGTCGGGGTCGAGTTTATAAACTGGAGAGGTACAATACAAGTAACGGGTTAGAGGGTGTCACGCTTTCACAAAAATCCGCAAACTTATATATTATTTTACATAAAGAAAATTTTCTATTATTCCCTTCTTTTTAAAAAACATACTATTTTAAATTCGAATATTTAGCGCACACGGCAACCATCAATTGGCTTGCTAAATCATGAACCGCTTTCTCAATCAATAGATTAAGGGTCCGTTCGTATTGACTTTGACTTTTGATTTCTGCTTTCAGAAGCTAGAGCTAATATGAACGTCTCAGCTTCTATAAGTTACGTCTATCCGCCACTACTATTTATTAGTCACTACTTTGTGATTTCGTATACTATAACGTACTTTGTATTTTATTATGTCACAATTCTGTAAGTCACATGGCGGTCCGAATATTATAGTGTCTTTCGTTGCACTGTCATTTGCTTTCTTTCTATATAATGCAACCAGCCACTATTATTCATCAGTCATATCCACAAGCCATCAACAAAATTCAATACAACGGATTCTTAGTAAAATATAAGGGGGTGTTTTAATCTACTGAAGTTGATGTCTTTTAGGTGGAGTTTTTGGCTGAAATAGAATAGTAATAAGTGAAGGAAGTAGATATTGGAGTAAAATTTAGAAAATATTTTTTGAAAGACGTGGAAGTGGAGGAGATGGTGGAAGCCGGTCGGCGACTTTTAGAAATAACTTTTAAAAAGGCATTTTAGAAGCTAAGGTGTTTAAATGGGTTTCTAACTTCATTAAAGTTTTGCTGCTTGAGGTTTGTGCGAATGGGAATATGTGAGATGGACAGTTTAACTGCTTGAGGTTTGAGCGAATGGGAATATGTGAGATGGAGAAACAGGGGGCTGCTGGAAATTACTTAAAGGCATATTTCTATTTTTCTTGTTTTCAATATAATGATTATTTAAAGGCATGTTTCTAGGAGATATGATAGTAAAATCTTACTAGAATTGGTAACGTTTCTAATCTAAACCATTCTAGTCTGAAGAGAACAATCACTCCATCTCTCATATTTATATAACTTCTATGTGCCAAAAATCCTGGTTCTCGCGATCGGGCGATCCTCATTGTCTGAGTGCATGGGTGCACAAAGATGGGTGTATGTATAGAATATATTGCCTATAAAAAGATGTAGCTCCTTTCTTACTCTATGTTAAGTAATTGTGTTCTCATGCAAATAATTTGAGTTATATTGCTAAAATTGAATTTAATACGCAAAAAGAAGTGCTAAAATTGAAGTTTTTACTTCCCAATTAGGCGCCACCGGCCATCTCCACGACTCCACCTTGTTGGATTACGGATTGTGGTAAATTTAGTACCCAAGTGAGCACAGAAGCGAGTGCCATAGTTGACCGATAGCACCCGGACCGGACTGGTGATTCGAATGCGCTATGCGAAAACGACGAAGTCGTCAGGTTCGGCTGAAGAAAAAGAGTGGAAAAATAGACAAACAGCACAAAAAATGGTATTTTTCAGGCTTACGAGTTGGACCGAGTGACGGCATCTGTCACAGCCTACAAGAACGAGAAAACCGTGCGATGGAGACGACGTGGCATTATCCGATTCGCTGGCCTGGCATGGGCACGGGAAGCTGTGCACCATCTGTAGATTGCTAGCGCAGTGGGGTATGGCACCGTTAGAGAGGGTAAACGATTGTCTTTGTTTTTTATTATCTAAAATTAAAACACAATGCAAAGAAACAAAAATAAAACAATCTAAATTATTAGATAACAATAATAACCGCAGTTGTCAATTTGTATGTGGTCGTAAGCCTCGGTCGTCCGACTACTCGTTACGACCACTTGTTAGTCTCTATCGGTCAAGCACTCGTTACGACCAGCCTCTGTCGCCCCAGCACTCGTTATGACCACTCGTTACAACCGCTTATCCCGAACGCCCGCTTCGACTGCTCGCTTACGACCGCTTGCTTACGAGTGCTCGGATCGATCGTCCACTCGTTCCGATCGCTTGGTACGATCTCGAATCAACCACATGCTCATTCTGATAGCTCGGTACAACCTCAGATCGATCGCCTGCTGGTTCTGATCGCTCGATACAACCTCAGATCGATCGCCTGCTCGTTCCGATCGCTCGATACAACTCAGATCGATCGTCTGCTGGTTCCGATCGCTCGGCACGACCACGATACACGTAGTCGTGACTTCCTTCCGCCTGATGTCCCCAGCCATTCGACCACCGCCCGAACGAGTACAAGTGGAAGACAAAACAGAGCAAGTAAAGCGGAGATGAAAACAAGTCGCTGGAGAGCAGAATAGATCTGATCTATTATTTCTTCATCAATTTCTTAGCTACAAAGCGCCTCACAGCACCCATAAAAACCTTCTCCACGAAAGCCCTACAACCACGTACAGTAGCCTACAACATCCCCTGCTTTTATAGGGTGGCGCACAAAGTGTGTTCAACTCAAACACCTCAAAACCGCCCTTAACCACCTGGACACGAACTCTATCTCTTTCTCAAATCAAAGGACCCGAAACCCTTCTTAAAACGGGTTTTAACCACCCCGTACAAGTCATGGACTCCATCCACAACTCCATACGATACACAAGACAAAACTTCCAATATATCCTCTCATGTATCTCCATCGTGCACCATCACCGTGTGCTCTAGCGTGAGCCTGATAACCTTGTGTGACCACCTAACCACCTGGATCTCAGATTACCCCCTCCTGGTCAATATGAACGCCCCCTTTAATCTTGTTAATTTTGCCCCCTCTAAAAAGCACACGATTATCCGTTGAACCGAACAAAGCATGCCAAACGCACAACAAAAGTTGTATTGTAGAACACCCATTCGGATATTTATAGACAGTGCATTTTAGATATTTACATCAGAATCGCAAAAAAAGAAGAAGAAGAAAATGTTAGAAATTGGCCCATATGAGTAAAGCTCATTTTCTTAATTCCAAAGCATGCATGGTTTAGTACCATATTGCTAGGGCAAGATGAGGAAGACCAATTTATAAGCTTTAGTCTAAATATACAAGAAAAGAATACAATCTCCCATATTAAAAAACTATAATTTATTATCAAAATATTTATTTTTATTTTTATGGGTCCGCACGATGGAAGGATAACCCGCTCCCACCCCGCTAGCATAGCAGACCCCACTCCCCCCGTGAGGGAGATCATCCCGCCCTATGGAGATATTCCCCGCGGCGCCCGCCCCTGCAGGAGAATTACTATCTCTAACCATATAGGAGTACCATACATTTACCTATCCTTGTGCGCAAAACTAGAGCCCTCAACCCGGGGGTGGGGTATTTTTTTTTAGAACTAGAGCCCTCAGCCCACCCCAGTCGGGGTGTGTGTGAGGGGAGGGATTTCAGTCATACTTCGAAACAATCGAACGAACAAGCAATTACTACGTTATAACAACAGTAAAACACAATTAAGAACCCATATAACTCATTTCACCACGGTACAGGCTTAGCAGGATCACCCGTAATAGAACGGGCTAGCGAATCCGAGCTATGGTGAGTTTGGAAGCAACTAGAACCACCGTGGCCAAACGGACTGTGAAATTCAAACCAGCGAATCGCCCATATAGATCAAAAACCGAGAGGAGATGGCGATAACAGCCAAGTGATACGATTTTAGGGTTCCGAGAGTGGAGGTGGTTGAGGGTCGTGGAAGTTAACATGAGATGGAAAAAAAACTCTAGGTGTTGCGTGTTACCTGCCCGAGAGGAGAGGAGAGACGGCCAGACGGGTGTGTTCGGCGTGGAGCTGGACACGCGTTTAGCTCCGGCCCAGTACGCGCCATGGAGCCCAACTAACGCTTCGCTCGGCCCAATCGCTCATGCGCCTTTCCTTTCCCTCATCCCCTCGGCGAAGCAAGCGACCGATCCACCCCCGTCCCCGGCGCGTGGACGCACCGACCACCGCCCCCCATCGGACCATACTTTACACTCCCTTCGGCCATGGGCGGCTCCCATAGCCACGAGGAGCTCGACCTCACCTCCTCTTCCGAAGACGAGGAAGACGACGCCCAATCTCCCACGTCCGATTCCACCGCGAACCGGCGCGACGACCTCCTCCGGACCGTCACCCCAGCGTCCCTCGAGTCCCTCGACGCCAAGCTCAAATCCCTCGATCTCAAGTACCAGCACTCCAACGCCGCCAAGCTCTACCTCCACGTCGGCGGCGCCTCCCCCTCCGCGCGCTGGGTGCCCGCCGAGCGCCGCGCGACCTACGCCTTCGTCAACAAGGCTGACGCTGGTGATACCTCCTCATCGTCCTCGCCCAGGTGGGTTCTGGAGGTTGGCCGGGGCCGCGAGTCTCCGCCCCCGTGGGGCCGGCTCTCCAGCTGAAGACGCTCCCCGCGCAGCGCCGGGCCGACTTCGCCGCGGCCGGCTCCGTCTGGGCGCTGCGGCTGCCCTCCGACGCCGCCTTCCGCCGGTTCAGGGAGGAGTGCGACCGGTGTCTGTTCGAGAACACGTACGGGGTCGAGGCCACGGACGAGGGCCGGAGGAGGTGTTCGGCGCCGACTTCGCCTCGTGGGCGCGCCCGGCCAGGCCGATGACGCCGTCTGGGCCGACGCAGAGGACAGCTTCAGCCCCCTGTCACCGCACCGCCAAGGGACCTGCTTGAGGAGTTCGAGGAGGAGGCCGGGAACGGCGGCAGCATCCAGAGCCTCGCGCTTGGGGCGCTCGACAACAGCTTCTTGGTTGGTGGCGCCGGGATACAGGTGGTCAAGAACTTCCGCCACGGCGTGCACGGCAAGGGCGTGTCGGTGACGATCTCGGGCGGCCGCAGTGGCACTGGGAGCGACTACTCGACGCCAAAGAAGGCTCTGCTGATGCGCGGCGAGACTAACATGCTGCTGATGAGCCCTGGAGATGCCGGCACACTCCACTCCAATGGCGTCCACCATGTTGATATCGAGACTGGGAAGGTTGTCACTGAGTGGCGGTTTGAGAAGGATGGAACTGACATCACAATGCGAGACATTGCCAACGACAGTAAGGGCGCGCAGCTGGAACCCTCCGGGTCAACCTTCTTGGGGCTTGATGACAACCGGCTGTGCAGGTGGGATATGCGGGACGCCAGGGAGGTGCAGACGATTGGTAGCTCCTCAGAGTCACCGGTGCTGCATTGGTCACAGGGACACCAGTTCTCGCGTGGCACCAACTTCCAGTGCTTTGCAAGTACTGGGGATGGTTCAATTGTTGTTGGTTCTGTGGATGGCAAGATTAGACTCTATTCTAAGAATTCGATGCGGATGGCAAAGACAGCGTTCCCAGGGCTTGGGTCACCGATTACACATGTGGATGTTACTTATGATGGGAAGTGGATTTTGGGCACGACTGATACATACTTGATCTTGATTTGCACCATCTTTAAGGACAAGGATGGGAAAGAAAAGACTGGGTTCAGTGGGCGTATGGGAAATAGGATCGCTGCACCAAGGTTGCTGAAGCTTACTCCACTGGATTCAATTTTGGCTGGGACTGACAACAAACTCCATGGCGGGCAGTTCTCATGGGTAAGTGTCAAATTCCTATTTGGGCACATAATAATGAGTCTTCCTATTGCTAGTCCAGTTAAGACTTAAGCCTAACAGAATGCCGCCTCAAATGTGTAAGAATAGCAACCCATCTAGTCTTACCTAGTCCTGGACTCCTGGTTATAGGACAAGATAACTTTAGTTTCGCTAGTAATAGTTTAATGCAAGTGTTCAGCATTCACAATGGCAGTTAGTAGCTTGCTATAGTTATAATGGAATCTGACCACATCATTCTCACAAGAGGGAACTTTGTACCGATTAAATACCAGTTTATAGGCTCTATCATGTATGGTAACTATGATACTAGATAGCATGTCGATCTCAAAGTGGGAATGTCATGCCTTTTTCGGAAAAACTGATAACTTGGATAATCTAGTTAAGCCTAACAAAATGCTGTTTAAAATGTGCAAGATTAGCAACTCATGTAGACTAGTAATCAGTTAATGCAAGTTTTTAATATCTATAATGGCAGTTTGTTAATGACTTGCTTTGCTCTAATAGAATCTGACTGTATTATTCTCTCAATTGGCCAATTGAGAACTCTGTACCAATTTAATACTGGTTTACAGGAAAATATTACTCACACTATCTTCTATGTATGGTAACTACGATACTAGATACTTAGTTAACATGTCCATCTTGGAGTGGTCATGTGATGACTATTAGGAAAACTGGTAATTTTGTGATCCATCTCAATTTAGACTACATTACTTTTGGTACCTCATCATTTAGCAGGAAGTATTAATTAAGAATAGTGGTAAAATAAATATGATAAACATGTTGCGTAGTTATTTATTTGTGTAGTTATTTATTTACAGTCATTAGGTTTAATATTTGCATAAGCTTCATTACGGCCTTCAACAGTTCAAAAAAAAAAAAAAGCTTGATGACTGCCTTCACCTTGGACATTATCTCATTGCCTGCAATGGTAGCTTGAAGTTCTAATTCATAGCACACCAACGAGCTAATGAGTAGAACTAAGTTGTGAAATCTCCCCCCAGTTTTTTATGGAACCAACTTGCGACCCTATCATAAGAGTTGAACTATAAGACGTCTGCCAATGGAAGTTTGCAGGTTTGCCCTTACATTTCATCATTCACAGATTATAATCCGTGTTTCCTTGACTGGAGATAAGGTATATAATAGCTTAGAAATAACAATTTTTGCTGTGCACTAAGTGTATTTCTGTTTTGACACTTGACATCAATAGTTTGTTTCGCTCATGCCTATCTTGTGTTGCAAAATGTTCTATCCTCCAGTTCTTGCAATTTTCCTTTGTAATGTTCATTTGCTTGTAAAATGACTTACAATTTATAAATTCCTTAATTCTTCAATATTGATAAGCATATGTTCTGATGTGTGTTTGCCATGATTTTCCCAGGTAACAGAGAATGGAAAGCAGGAAAAGCATCTCGTTGCGACAGTCGGCAAATTCAGTGTCATATGGAACTTTCAGCAGGTCAAGGACAGCAACCATCAGTGCTACCGTGATCAGGAGGGCCTCAAGAGCTGCTACTGCTACAAGGTTGTTCTCAAGGATGAGTCCATTGTTGACAGCCGCTTCATGCATGAGAACTTTGCAACAACTGACTCCCCTGAGGCTCCTCTGGTGGTCGCCACCCCAATGAAAGTCAGCTCCTTCAGTATAGCAAACAGACGCTAACTCCAACGGTTTTCTTTTCCTTTCGGTTTGATAGTGTGAATTTACAGGTTTCTATGCAGCTTGATAGAGTTGTGTACTTGTATGTTGACAATGCTGTTCTTGGTATATAGCATGATAGTCCCTTTCTGAAAGTTTGAACAAACTGTAACGCGCGTGTGTGTTCAAACCTGTAACGTGCGTGTGTGAACCATTTGTCCAGACAGTGACTGTGTATGTTTGTCAGACAGTATGTTCGAGCGTGTATAAGCAAGTAAATGTTGATTTGAATGCTATGTGATTCAGCTGAATGATTGTACTTCTTCCCCCTTACTCTTACCCTTCACTTACGTTCATATGTACATGCTTTTCGAAGTTCATTCGACGGCAAAAATCGTTAGTACCATCATTGAATGTTATGCAACCATGGTGCGTATCAACATACTGTCGGTTGCTTCAAAGTTCAGCCCATCTGGAAGCAGTCCATAACTAATAGCTTACCATAGACAATACTTGTCGGAATAGTATTGGTCGGAACCTAAACCTCTTACTTAAAGACAAGAGTTTGGGACATAGAGACCACAGCCACAGTTGGTGCAATGCCCCCACAATCTCCATAGCTAACCCCGTCCGAAAACAGCTCGGTAGCTGAAGGGATCACTCACCGATAATAAATTCGATTGCCAAAGTCAATACGCTGTTTCGCTGTGCGTTGCATGCCGATTCGTCGTGCAGCAGCTCAGCTCCCTCCTAACCCCATCTGCTCTCCTGTAGGATATCCAACCCCAACCTCCTTCCTGGCGCTGTTGATCCGTACGTACCTAAGCAGCTAAACACAGTCTCTGTTGGTTGCCTCGCCATGATGAATCCTGATGGCCCTATTCTTTTCAGCTTCTAAAAGCTGTTTTTCGATTTTTCTACAGTAACTAGCTTTTAAACAGAATATTTTTGTAAGATAGAGTCTACTAGTTAATTGTAGTACATATTTTGGTTGCTGTAGCTGTTTGGTTGCAGCCACAGTTGTGGCAAAATTCCCTTCCAACAAACTAGGTCCCACGCGTCAATGACTCAAAAAAAGTGTGGCAAGATTCATTTAGACTTGCTAAGGTGTGGCAAAGAATTTAAGCATCTCAACTTAGGCAAATATGGCAATTTAATCCGTACGTACTTAAGCAGCTAAACACAGTCTCTGTTGGTTGCCTTGCCATGATGGATCATGAGATGACGGAGACAATGTCATCGTCATACGGGCGCTTTGCCGCCCCCATCCGTCCTTAGTCACATCGCTACTACACTGGACAGCACGGGTCCAGCCCCTCTCCTCCCTTAGTAACAAGGACCATGTGATGATCGATAGCAAATAACAAAAACCTCCCCGAGCGAGCCAACCGGCTCCTTCCTTCTGGACGCTTTGGATGACGAATCGCCGGTGCAGTGCAGGTGTTGACGTAGCTGCTCGCACCGAACATGTACGCACGGACAAAGCGTTTCATTGGACGACGCACGGACAAAGCTCGGAAATGTGGGTCTGTTTTTTTTCTGCGATTTATGATTTTAGATTGAAATTTTTAAATTTTAACTGTTTACGATAGAGATTATAGAGATACTCACTTAAGATTTTGATGTACTATAATTAATTTGTAGATTTTATTTTAAAAAACTTTATTTAAAAGTTAAATATTATAGAAAAAATCAAAAACCACTTTTAGAAACCGTAAAGAACAGATTTCGTTAGTCCTTACTCTTAGCAGATGCACAACAAGGGCTCGAATCGTATGCACTGCAGTGGGCAGCTCACGGCCAGGGAGAAGCGGCACGGCCGGGCCGGGCACATCGGGGCAGGAGGACGGGTGTGACATCTCGACGGTATCCAAACCGACGACCACTACGCCACTAACTAGCTTGGTACTTGTTTTCAATGGCCGTATTGTATTTTTAAGGCTTCGCACAAGTCTGGCTTCTGGTCACACGAAGCCCGGAAATGTCGTAGTTGGTGCTGGTGTGATTGCAAGGCTTGAATTTCCTCTTTTAACTTCATATGCGACAACTTATCAAACATCGCAGTGTGTACCACACTGCACTGATTTGATTTTGCCGTGCCTATGTTGGAGTCCTTTTTTTTGGGCATATACGCACTCTTTACATCTGTAATTACAAAAAAAAAGTAGTATACTTATCGTATTTATAAAAATAACGTTTTTACCATTCGGTGATCGGGCGGCCATGCCACAAAGCTGACACATGGGTGTGCCGTCGGCGACAGGCAGCCTGCCGCCCTATGGACAGACAGTAGGTAATTAAACCTGCTTAATTACCTTAATTTTTTGACATACTGCTTGTTTTAATTTTTAAATATAGAAAATAAGCTCGAAAAATTATAAAATTCTATGTGTGGCCATCGACACAACATACTTAACTAATTTTTGGCAATTTTATCCACTGTGAATGTTGCTAAAAAAATTCATACGATTACCAGGTAATGTTTGAATTTTTAAATACAACAAATGAGCTCAAAAAACTACAAAGTTTTATGTGCATCCTCTTGTGACAACGTACTTGATTGTGTAATTTTTTAAACAAATTTATCCACTGTGAATATTGCTCAAAAATTCGTACAATTACTAGGTGATTAGCAGGTACGGTAGATGTGGTTCATTTCATTATCTTTGCCTTATTTAATCCGTATTTTGGTTTTCTTTGCTTTGTTTAATCCGCATGTGAACAAAGCACAGCGGGCCGTAGACATTTGGCTCATATGAAAATTGAACATTTGTGCAGGAAACAGACCACCGAAAGTGTCACTTATGTTGCGTCTATCTCCTCACACGTAGTTCACTCCCGTCATTATCGGTGCGTTGTTAACGTATGCTTCGCTATCGCTATAAATTTCAAACTACACGCACTCATAATCTTACAGTCTCTTCGCAGACACTCATCACCACGCAGTCTCTTCGCTCACACTCCTCGCCTGCACAATTCATTCACTTTCTTCACAATCGATTAAATATTGTTTAGTGTCGTTAGTCATATTAACAAGTAATTTTTTTGTCGTATGAATTTTCTTTGTTAAATATGTATGTAATTAGCTACAGTTATTTATGTGAAATTAATTTAGCCCGACGATGGACGGACCGGACCTATAATAGGTCTCATCCACTCGAGGATGATACCTGTAGTCCATCTGCTGCTGCAGATTCCTTGCTCGAAGTGGTGATCCAGCGTCGAATTGCCAATCCGAAACAATCCGGCTGGTACTGCAATCAGAAGTACGACGTGCTCTGTCACCATGCCAACTTTTGCAAGGCAAATTTTGTGAATAACTAGATACAGTCGTATCTTGTCAGTAGTGAAAACTAGAAGGTTGAAGCTGAAGCTCAAGCAAAGAGAGTCCCATACGGAGACATGGGATCAGAATAGAAGCAGATGACCATGTCAGTAGTGGACGAAGGGCATGCCTGCGTGACAAATCGAGGCGTCTCCATGTCCGGCTCTCGGGTGCACGAACAGCTGGACTCCATTCTGTGCTGGCTTGATCGTATCCGATCGATCCAGTGGAAAGATGGATTGAGATGGAGAGATGGCGTCCATTGCTCCTTAGGCCAGCCCATATGCACGTATGGGGTCCATTACTCACTGGCTCCCTGTTTCATTTTTGTCTCCGGTCGTCGTCTAGCTTGGTCTGCGCGTCCTCTCAAAATTAAATAAATAAGCTAGGTGTGTGTGCGACCAAACTACGAGCTAGCTGTTGCGTGTAGTCCAGGTGCTCCATATCCATAGATTGATGGATGAAGAAATTAGGATAGTACTATACAGGGCAAAGCCGTACTGCTATCTTTCTCCATTATTTCTGCAGGACGATTACATGATGCAGTAGTTGGGAGACTTGGAGCAGTTGTGGTAGCTCTGACGTGCCGGGAACCTGCAGGTAGCCGCGGCTCTTGTGTCCCATACTGCGCACCAAATGGTTCCAAACAAGATTTAGGTAGTCTCGATTTGGATAATGCGAAAATTAACCAATAATAATGGAAATAAGAGGCAGAACGGTCAGGTTTTGGCAGTATGGTCATGGGGATCAGCATGCACGCAGGGGAAGGTAGCGAACTGGCGATGATGCATGTGTGTGCCTGTAATTTATGGTTAGAAATTAGGATAGAAATATATGCTGGTAGTTGCCTTCTGTGCATAAGATATGCAAGTGCATTGCAACAACTGCACTCCTTGCGTGCTGCTGCTGCTGCTGCTTTTAATTAAGTTTCAACGTCGTCGTACTACCTCGCGCATGCGTTATATAGTATTGGAATTAGATCGGCATGAACAGGAGGTGAAGGTAAGATCGTGGCAGCTAATTGAAGAGAGATGACAAAACCAAATAAATACCCGGATTACATTGCGTATTTGGTGCAACAGGTTCCCCATGGCATGCTGCAGAAAGCCAAATTTGCATGAAGTATGTATATTGTGCTAAAATGCCGCCAAGCTTTCCTCAAAGTAAAGGAGTACGCATGCTGGCATTCGTAGCCATCTGAAACTAGCATATTTTCAATCGGTTCATCTGATCCACGATTCCACGACGAGGAAAAGTAAGTATTAATAATCCCTTCAGAAGACCCAGAATCACTGGCTTTAATCTTGAGGGCTACCCAGGCAATTGCCAACCAAAATCCCCACAGTCAAACCCATACAATCACGGCTAAGATCTCGCTGTGAATTGAAGATCTGCGAGAAAGCCAAAGCAACACCTATCCACTACTAACAGTATGTTATCATGCAGCATTCCAGCTCCAGCAGCAGCATTATAGCTAGCTTTTCCATCATTATCCTCAGAGGCGAGAGAGAGACAGAGAGAGAGTTCTAGCTAGCTAATCCTCCCTTAGTCTTTGTTCTAAACAGCCTAGTCCGATATTCTTATCTCCACGCATTGGGTGGTGCGACCAATCATTTGGCCTCCAGTGATGCTGCGCTACATCATGTTCATTTTGTATGCAGTGGCAGTTGCGTCTGGTCGGACGGCGCCCTCCCAAAGCGACAGGAGGGCAAGCTGCGCAAAGAAGACGACGGCACTGGTCGTCTCACCGAGTTAGTCACCGTGTGCCGTATAGCCGGAAGAGTTACAAAATTATCGCCAAGGCTTGCAGTGCAGTGCAGAACCACAGCAAATCGAGACCGAGACGCATGCGCCTGCCTGCCCTCCGCGTAGTGTGCAGCAAACGTCGCGCGCGCGCGTGAATTTGACCAACGCAGGCGCAGCGCCCGTGCCGTCGGCAAGGAGATTACACTAGCTAGTACCACCCGGCAATTTAACCGAGCCGCCGTGTCGGCACGGAAACGTCGGAAAAGTTTGGCGCCTGCCCAGCGACAGCGTGCGTCGACCCGGTCCGAGGAGCCGGAAATTTCAAGCATTTCGGCGCAGAAAACCGAGCGGTGTTTACGTGCCTGGCTCGGGCTCGACATGGCATGGCATGGGATGGAGTCCAAGGCAAGAATCTGAGTGCATCTCAGTACACATGGCCGTGCGTGCGTGCATGCATGAGACAGCCTCTCTTCTCCTTTCTCGGGCGAAATGATCGGTGTGCGGGGCGGTGCGGTGCAGTGCTCCATCTTTTCGGCGACCAGTCCGGTGGGTCTTGGACACCTCACCTTCTTTCACGTTCCGAGTACTTCTGATGAGACCTGGGGGCTGGAGTGCCAACCCTTTTAAGCAAACGGGTTCGAGGGTCCACACGAAGATCTAATCCACGTCCCATCTCAAATCTAGCTTCTTGGAGAGGATAAAAGAAGAAGGGAAGATCGAGTTTGCTGGGTTGCCCGCCAACATCGTACCGTCCGCACCACAGCATGCCCAGAAACACACGATTTTGGTGGGTGTATCATGTAGTAGTGTCAGGTTGTTCAACGCACTTTACACATGCTAGGCTGCGGTTTGCCTTCCGTGGCAGAACCGCTCCAATCCAACGACCCTACACGAACCACGGAGCGCGCGACAGCAAGGCAGCCTGATGCGTTTACTCGATCCTGCGACGAATCAAACACACAAGCAAAAGTTGACCGGAAGCGTCGAGCGTCCCGCATGCGACTCCGTGCTGACTTTTTGCTCCTTTTCCCCCTGCTGCGTGCAGCGCAAGGCATTGATCTTCGGCGGTGCCGCCCGGCGGGCGGTTTCCCGGCATGAAGCACGCGACGCTCGACGGCGACGGGGTGGACCGACGAGACGATGTATGTGTGAAGAGAGGCACGGTCGGCTGGCCGGCGTTGCGGCCATGCGGTTCCCGGCAAGGGGACACAAAACCAAGCAAAATGAAACGTGCAACTGTTAAGGACATGGTTAGTCGCTCGTTTATGAAACGGTAGTCCTGACAGAACGAGCTTGTACCGCGAAACGGAAGCGTACATGGTAGTGCAAATTAAGATTGGCTATAATACGGCACATCGCCACGACGACTGTGACAAAAAGGTAGTATATCATGGGACGCTTTCGTAGTTTTGTAAAAACATATTAAATTAGTAATACTAGTTTAGTGTAATGCACAGGCACATGCCTAGTGATAGCCTTATCCGGATAGCAACTTTCTAGCGCTAACCCCTTTCATTTACGAGCTGTTAAATAGCTGAGTGGAGGACCATCTTGATCTATGCAAGCTTTGCTTGTCTTTAATTGTAAACACTGCCTTCACGTTCCGGACAAATCCGGGCCCACCGTGACATTAGTGTTCAGCTATAAGATTTTTTTCTTACTGCTCGTACCTAATTCGATCACCAAGGCTAGAAGTAGGAGTACAGTATAATGTTCGACAAAAGTCAGTATCCCATGCATGCTTTGATTATATTATCCCATCCTAGGATTTGCCTTTAGCAGATTTGGCGTTGCTTTACTTTCTGATCAAGACTTGGAGCATTTATCCCTCTTTTTTTTACACGATCATTTCACGCTGATTTATGGAGTACTGCTACACTAGTTAACTAATGAAGATACGGAATTACTCGTGAGTTAAGAGTATGGTTAGTCCGCTGTGTTCGTTCTTGACAGTTGACTCTTGAGTGCTGATGGCATTTCGCTATCGTTTTCTTAAGGAGCATTTGCAAGTTGTGGGATGCAAACCGTACAGGCGGCCGCAAGAGCTAATGAGCGGCGGTATGGCTGTAGTGGGTCGCTAATTACTAGCTGTAGCCATGTAGGGCCTACCACCACGCGCCAGTAGGCTTGGTACAGTTCAACTCGGTTTTTTTAGGTGAGCTATAATTTTAATTTTTCACGCTAGCTTACTTATTTTGTATTATCTTCTTTTTACGTAATTAAATTTTAAAAATTAAAAAACAGAAAAAAAACAGGTTATTCCATCACACATGCAAAAAAAGGAAAAACAAAAATAAAAAAACTAAAAAAACTAGAGAATTAAAATTTAAAAATAGAAACTAAAAATCGGAAATCAGAAACTAAAATCGTAACAAGCCAACCTAATATGCGGCACGAAATACGGACACAATAAGGATAACGTGGGCCTACTGGGCCACCCAATCTTACCGTGCATTCTCCCGTGTTTCCTCTCTCGTGTTTCTTCTCCTTTTACAGGGTCCCACGTTGTGGGTCACCTGCTACTCCTAAACAAATGGATAGGATCAAGGCGTGGCTACAGTCCGTGATCCGAGTGCTAGGCCAGCCTACTGTCCTTTTTTTTTTTTGCCCCTTGTGGGTTTTCCCATGTGCGCCGAGGAATGAGATCACCGTTCATACAATTTCAGTGATCACATTTTATCTCGTATAGTAGCTGTAGCACCGAAAATAGAAGAGTACCGTAACTAATTAAATAGATTGATTGTCTTTTTTATCTGGATTTAAAGGGATAAATAAAAGAAAAACCCTTTCTTCTTGTGCAGACTCTATTCTCATCTAAAGAGGCTGTTCTCTCTCCCATCTCTATCTATCTACCCATGTCCTCTCTGGTTTTTGGCCGGCGGCCTAGGCACGCCGAGGCCGGAGGCTAGGAGGCAGCGCAGCGTCCTAGGGGCGGCGCGTGGCAGTCGCACCCTTGTCCTGCGTGGCCCCACCAAAGCTACAGTTCTCTTCGCTCGACGTGTGCACAGGTAACTCGTCCATGTTTATACTTTTACCTACGGTAACATCTACGCGTACACCACCAAAACATATACTAAGACTTAAGTAGAAGTTGTTAAATAAATTCTGAATTTATAGAGTACCTCATAAAATATAAACATATATTTTTTTTTCGCTAAACACGTATGCCTGTGTGAGATGCTCCAAGGAGATTCAGGATCGAACCGGGGACGATTTAAAATTCAAATTCGGACAAACAACTCACGCGACAGCTAAGCATGCGGATCCACGTCTACGTCGTTAATAATAATAACAGCTCGAACTACCCCCCAAACTCGTTAGACATCATTTCAGGAGCACGACGTGGAGGAGCTCCAGCAGTAATGGGTCACGCCGTGCCGCGGCGGGCAAGCTGCCGGCGCAATGCTCACTCTACCTGTCTGTTTGTTGCCCGTGATCGCAATAAAATGCCCGGCTGCCGCAGTGAGCGATCCCAAACCATACAAATTGGCTCGGCGTTGCCTCGAAATGACATTTTTTTTGAGAAGGTTCGAAATGACCTGTGCCTCACGTTCACGGGTCGTAGCTAGCTCGGGTTTGACCCTACCTTGCTGCTTTATTTATTTGGCTTGCTGCGTCGCCGATCCAATTTCTTATATATAGAGGCCACGTACGCGTCGCATTAGTGTCAGTGCAGGCCCGAAACAAAAATCTTGTATCCTCCTAATCCGTTGTGCTCCCGCACCTGCATTGCACGAATAGTAGTGCTCCATGTACGATAGAAGATAAGATAATCCTTGGTTGGTAGGCATCGGAAGATATTGTGCCAGAAATGTGTGGGACATCGTGGTGGGCATGCACGTCCAAGCAGGCACCTCATTTCAAAACCGGCGAGATCGAGGAGCTCGGCAAGGCGCGAGGGCCCCACGACTACCTCCCACGTGGCAACGCCGCGCAACCAGCAATCCAGCTGCGCGCCGGGCCCCACAGGCCACTCCGGCCACGTGAGCATCCACGTTACGTGACAGCTTCGGATGGGGCTTTTGCTGCGTCCCAGCCTGGCCGCCACGCTGCCCGTCGGCTTATCCAGTCACGGGTGACCGGCACCTGCCCGTCGCCGGTGGGCGGCGACCGGAGAGGGAGGGAACGTCATGCGAGCTTTACTCTCGGTCTCGGGGCCTTACAGCTGTGCAGTGGATGGCGATTGACCCAGCCACGCACGGAATTTTACACCCGTTCGCACGTCTTGGCATGCGGGGTCAAGTCGATGGAGCCGCTCCATTTCAGACTGTTAACCAAGACCAGGAAAGGGCCGACGGGCTACGGCTACGCTAGTATAAAATCATTTCATACGTAGATAATTCAAAATTTGAGTTTTTTTTCTTGAGAAACAACTGATCATAGATTGATGAAGAGAAAGAAAGAATCGGGTACATCATCCCCTCCAACAACAGTTCCACAAACTCCCAGGTGGTTCGGTGCGCCTGCACGCAGCTGGGCATGCGCACGCGAATACGTGTGCAGAGGCGAGTCAGGCGACGTATCCCTGCCGTAAGCACCCGTAACGACGAGGAGGTGAGGGGATGCGACACGGAGGAAGATTAACGCTGCAGTTAGGCGACCGCGACACTCGTCTGTCCATCCACGTCGCGGGGGCAGGGCCGTCATTTCCGCCGCGTGTCCTTTCCAATCCGGATAAGCCCCACCCACCGTCTGCGCCCCGCCCCGTCCGCTTCCCCTTCCTTCCTTGCTTCACATACCCATCCGCCTCTGGTTCTCTCGGTCCATTTCCGCTCCCCATATTTATACCTCCTTCCCCACTACCACCTCACCCGTTCTTATCCCCGGAAGCTTCCACAAAAGTGATCTCCCAACGCCCATCCCACCACCGCCACCTCCTCTCCTTCGCGGATTTCTCTCCATGCGCCATCTTCACCTCCTTTCGCTCTGCAACACGCACAGATAGGAAATACAAGTTTGGCGATGCCTTCGCTCTCCTGCCACAACCTCCTCGACCTCGTGGCCGCGGCCGACGACGTGCCCCTGCCGCCGTCGCCCACGCCGCTCCGCCTCCCGCGCGTCATGTCCGTCGCCGCCGCCTCCCCGTCGTCGCCCACCTCCCCCTCCTCGCCCGCGCTGCCGCGCCGCGTGATCGTCTCCCACCGGCTCCCGCTCCGCGCCGCGGCCGACGCGGGATCCCCGTTCGGGCTCTCCTTCAACGTTGACGCGGACACCGTCGCCTACCAGCTCCGCTCGGGGCTGCCCGACTCCGCGCCCGTCCTCCACATCGGCACTCTCCCGCCGATCGCCACCGAGGCGGCCTCCGACGAGCTCTGCAACTACTTGCTGGTCAACTTCTCCTGCCTGCCGGTCTACCTGCCCGGCGACCTCCACCGCCGGTTCTACCACGGCTTCTGCAAGCACTACCTGTGGCCGCTCCTCCACTACCTCCTCCCGCTCACGCCCTCGTCGCTGGGAGGGCTCCCGTTCGACCGGGCGCTCTACCGATCCTTCCTCTCGGCGAACAGGGCCTTCGCCGACCGCCTCACCGAAGTGCTCAGCCCCGACGACGACCTCGTCTGGATCCACGACTACCACCTCCTCGCCCTCCCCACCTTCCTCCGCAAGCGCTTCCCGCGCGCCAAGGTCGGGTTCTTCCTCCACTCGCCGTTCCCCTCCTCAGAGATCTTCCGCACCATTCCCGTCCGGGAGGACCTCCTCCGCGCCCTCCTCAACGCCGACCTTGTCGGCTTCCACACCTTCGACTACGCGCGCCACTTCCTGTCCGCGTGCTCGCGGCTGCTCGGCCTGGATTACCAGTCCAAGCGCGGGTACATCGGCATCGAGTACTACGGCCGCACGGTGACGGTCAAGATACTGCCCGTCGGGATCGACATGGGCCAGTTGAGGTCGGTGGTGTCGGCGCCGGAGACGGGGGAGGTGGTGCGGCAGGTGGCCGAGGCGTACAAGGGGCGGCGCCTGATGGTGGGCGTCGACGACGTCGATCTGTTCAAGGGGATTGGGCTCAAGTTCCTGGCGATGGAGCAGCTGCTGGTGGAGCACCCTGAGCTCCGCGGCCGCGCCGTTCTGGTGCAGATCACCAACCCCGCGCGCAGCGAGGGGCGCGACGTGCAGGAGGTGCAGGACGAGGCCAGGGCGATCAGCGCCCGGGTCAATGCGCGGTTCGGCACGCCCGGGTACACCCCGATTGTGCTGATCGACCGCCCGGTGTCGGTGCACGAGAAGGCGGCGTACTACGCGGCCGCCGAGTGCTGCGTGTTGAGCGCCGTGCGGGACGGGCTCAACCGGATACCGTACATCTACACGGTGTGCCGGCAGGAGAGCACCGCCCTGGAGGACGCGCCCAAGCGGAGCGTAATCGTGCTGTCGGAGTTCGTCGGGTGCTCCCCGTCGCTCAGTGGGGCGATCCGGGTCAACCCGTGGTGCGTGGAGTCCGTCGCGGAGGCCATGAACGCCGCATTGAGGATGTCGGAGGGCGAGCAGCGGCTGCGGCACGAGAAGCATTACAAATATGTGAGCACCCACGATGTCGCCTACTGGGCGCGGTCGTTCGACCAGGACCTGCAGCGAGCCTGCAAGGATCATTTCTCACGGCGGCATTGGGGGATCGGGTTTGGGATGAGCTTCAAGGTGGTGGCGCTCGGCCCAAATTTCAGGCGGCTTTCCGTCGAGCACATTGTGCCGTCGTACCGGAGGACAGACAATCGGCTAATTCTCTTGGACTATGATGGAACCGTGATGCCAGAGTGTTCAATCGATAAGACGCCGAGCAATGAGGTCATTTCTGTATTGAATCGTCTGTGTGAGGATCCAAAGAACAGGGTGTACATTGTGAGCGGACGGGGAAGGATGAACTGAGCAAGTGGTTTGCGCCATGTGAGAAGCTGGGGATTGCTGCGGAGCACGGTTACTTCACCAGGTAGAGATCTCTAGACACTTACCGTTCAATTGTGAAGATCTACTAGTTGGTACGACGTTGCTTTGCTTGGATTTTGGTCGTGACTTCTTTATTTGGATAAAATCTTTAGAAAGGATGTGAATTACGCAATGGTACGACAACCAGAACATCTATGGAAACATTTCAAGCTAGATAATGAGTCACCAACATATCGAGATGCTGAGCTAGGGCATGCCTCTGATTAGCTTTAAATCAAACCTAGTTTGATAGCTAGGGCTTCCAGAATAAACCTAGGAATCTTTTAAGTTTGGGTGGGTGACAAAGGATTGATTTTGGACCGTGAACCTAAACATAGATAAGGGGCTTAGCATACTATTCTAGTGGTCTTTTAGTTACAAGAACATTCAAATTTGTGGCTACAAAATGTGATGTTCATCAACACTGCTGACTGCAGGTGGAGCAGGGACACACCATGGGAGACCTGTGGGTTGGCTGTGGACCACGATTGGAAGAAGACTGCTGAGCCGGTGATGAGGCTTTACACAGAGGCGACAGATGGTTCGTCTATCGAACACAAGGAAAGCGCTCTAGTTTGGCATCACCATGAGGCGGATCCAGATTTCGGTTCATGTCAGGCGAAGGAACTGCTTGACCATCTTGAAAACGTGCTTGCGAACGAACCGGTCGTTGTGAAGAGGGGCCAGCACATCGTCGAAGTTAATCCTCAGGTAACCGCGTGCAAGCTTCGTTTTAGTTGTTCTACAGTATGTTTGATTATTTCAGCTCTGTAGGGCTGTGTTTGATTATTTCAGCTCTGTAGACTTGTATGCAACATGTTGATCAACTAGACGTAGCTATCAAACTAAAGGCAACGGATAAGGATTGATCTAATCCAATAGTCTTCGTCCACCACTAGCTTGGGACAATCTTATCTTCTCCACAAAATAGGATATGAATCAGCATGGACCATGCCCCGTGTGGTCTCGAAAACTCGTGAAAAGAGCATAGGTCATTTTTATATTGTCCCCATTGGAAAGCAACTTGTCGCACCATTCAATTCGCATTTGTGTCATTTGCCGGCAACCACTTCGAAATTTCAAGATTGGTAACATGCGAAAAATATCCATGCAGGGCATAAGCAAAGGTGGTGTTGTGGAGAACCTCCTGTCATCCATGTTGAGCAGAGGGAAGCCGCCTGATTTCGTCCTGTGCATCGGAGATGACCGGTCCGATGAGGACATGTTCGAGAGCATCGTGTGCCCGACAGGCAGCAGCGTTAAGCTCCCTGCAACCAGCGAGGTGTTTGCCTGCACGGTCGGCAAGAAGCCGAGCATGGCCAAGTACTACCTCGACGACACGGTGGACGTTATCAAGATGCTCCAGGGCCTTGCCAATGCGCCGTCGGAGCGGCCAAGAACTGTTCAGCTCCGGGTCTCCTTCGAAGGTTCACTGTGAAGGAATTAGACTGCCCAGTATAAAATCAAGGAGTGAATAACTAATGATGATGATCCAGTTCGTGTGGTTTAGGATTAGCTGCAGTTACAGGACAAACAGGTTTTTTCCTTTACATTTCCAGCCTTCGTTCATGCGTGTATATGTCCGTATGATATATGTGAAGGTTTCATTCACCTTGTATATGTACTTGACGACGACGGTGAAATCAGAAAAAAAAAATGATTCTTTCAGCCATGCTGTCTCCACTGTTGTTTCAGTGCGTCCAGCGGCAGTCTCGTACAGTAACGCTTTTTCACCTTTGCTGCATTATTACAGACCGATATGCGTCATGTTCTTTACGGCTTCTTAAAATAACTTTTTTTTACTATAGTATCTAACTTTTAAACAGCTAAAATCTCTATCGCAAATAGCTATAATTCAAAATTTTCAATCAAAAATTATAAGCCACAGTCATATCAAACAGACCCATAGATGCCCGCCGGGTAGCGCCAGCAGCCAGATCTTGTTCTAGCTATCCAATTCTCCGCTCCATTCGGCCGCCGGCGTTAATTTGACGGCGACTCAAAAGGAGTCGCCGGAGCGGCGATCCGATCCTCGAGCGGCGAAGTAGGGTTTCCTTTCTTGTCGGTCGAGGGCTGGCCGCATGCCATGATTAGAGTTGGAATTTTTTTTCTTACGAACGACAGCTCACAGCTGCGTTCGTTCTGTTAGTTGCCAGCAGCACAGTTGATGCGGTACACGCGAGACAGGGATCGAAGTTGTTGAAAGGGCACAGCGCAAGGACGGGTGATCCATCATTTCATCTAACGGGCAAGAGACTTAAGGTTCGATCGTTCAGATGTCTGGCTGAACAGCCACATTCTGTCGGTAACCGTACGTGTCTGTCCTGTACACTGTACGCATGAACAGGCGCTCCCTTCCTGTCCTCGGATAAGCAAATTGTGTAGTTGCAACTCGAGATCTGGCTGAGAGAGAATGTGGCACGATATCATCAACTCGAGAAGCCATCAAAATCTCACTGTTTTTTTTCCAACAATTGAAGTTTCTCTGAACTTGGACTTGCCTCGAGATCAAAATGACAAACTAGTTTGACCCGGCTGGGAGGTTATATATACACGAATCCTCTTGGAGTTGCTTTTGGCAGCCACCTCTACCCATGCAGAAACTGAAGTCAACAAAGGTTGCCCGGGATAAGATACGCATGCAATACTTGGCGATGAGCTTTCATTATTCTTTTCGTCGCACACACCACCCAATCTTTCGTCGATTCCATGGGACACTTGCCTTGTCGTCGCGCTACCAAACTCTTCTCCCTAGGATGCCATCTCAGGTTTCATCAGGTCATTGTAGCAGTGTCTGTCTTAGCAGCATCGTGTACCATCGCATCGAGACGTTTCGTGGCGTCCAACCGAGCGAATGGCGTAGCTGACCGCATGGTCGGCTGGCTGCTAAGAGCACGTATGTTGGTTAGCATTTCAAATAAGCACTAAAATAGATACATCACCGTAAGATTATTGTTAGTTATTTTTACTCTAACCTTTAGCATTATTTACAGTGCTAAATGTTTAACTTCTTTTGATATAGCATCAACCGTCAAAAGTTTGCTTCAGTGCAACAGACAGCTCACACATGATGTTTAACTTCTTTTGATATAGCATAAACACATAATGAGACTCAAGCTACTAGATATAACCCCTCTTAATAGTACGACAACCTATACTAGCAACTCGGTCTTCCAACCAAACACCAAGACCAGTGAAAAACAAGGAACACATCCTTAGCCCTACCTAATCATATATTTGACTTGAGCAACCTCTTGAAACTTGATGACACACATCTTTACTTCAAGTCCGAGTCATTGTGTTGATATACATCAATTTATGATACATCCTTCACTTGAACTCCATCAATACATGATAGATCTTTTCTTGACTTGATAATCAACTCATGGTTATCTCATCTTGGACATGCATCAACTCATGAAATACGTCGCTCCAGCTCTTCAAATCTTTCGTGATGGCTGATCACCACTTTGAGAATCTGCGCTAGTTGTTTGCTCGTATCAGCAATAGACGCCGCCCCCTCCATAAAGCCAGTAGGATCGTCGTCTCTGATACCATATGATATGGTAGAGATAGCAGTCCAAGAAAGCTCAAAGTCGCCCTCACGTAGAGGCTCTGACCAGAACAAACCGGTTAAGAACTAGTTATTTATTGCTTGTCAACGTAACCATACATGGTGGCCTTCTTATAGCAGGCACAATGTCCCTAAAGGAAGCTAATATCATATTTAGGAAAGCACACATAATATCCTAACAAGAATAGCTAATAAAAGGAAACTAGAACTAATCATACTTCAACTTGCCGAACCAGCTGCTGGCACAACCGTTCCGGATGATGACTGTGTGCGGCCGTTGTAGCCTATCCAGCCTCACCAGCCATATGAACCAGCTCGTTAGTGTCAATAGCTGTGGCAGCAGACCGTCTCCGTCGTTAATAAGTCTTTCCCAGAAAAGCATCCCCAACAGGCCCTTCCATCTGCATCCGACGCTGAGTTAGCGGTGTCTTCACTTGCAAACTCCTGTGGACTGCATGGACAAGGCATTGGTGTTTCCAATTGCTTTATGCATAAGGTAACCGTGTGCATAAAAGCTCTGTCACGTTTCCGTCCCCCAATAGTTTTTTGCTTCTGTTCTTGTCTATCCTTTCGTGTTTTAAGACATAAAAAAACTTCTATCTTATGATCTTCATCTCCTTATCTCATGACTGGTAACGTCACAAATGTCGACTTAAGGATAAACCGAGTGGGGGACAAGTTGAAGCGTGAAGCTCACCGGTACAAGATTTAGCGGCCCTGTTTTTTTTTTTTTTACGCTGATGGTTTTTATGTTTTTCGAGACGATGATAGAGATACCGATATAAATAACGTACATAATTTTAAATTCAAAAAATCATTTTGTAAAATATATTTTAAGAAATCGTTCCATTTATTTTGATTTTCACGGAACAAAAACCCAATCATGGCCCAGCGTTTGCTCGGTTTGCCACTACGCTAAGACAAAAGGTTTCGATATGACGAGTTAGGCATCCATTTTACCAACCGGTTAATTTGTTTCTTCATGAACTCCAGCCTAATTTTGCCGCATCTGAATTAGTACATGACATGCTAATATTTTGCTCGGTTTGCCACTACGCTAACACAGAAGTTTCGATATGACAAGTTAGGCGTCCATTACCACCAACTTGTGAATTCGCCTCTTCGTAAGCTCCAACCTAATCGTGCCGCCTCTGAATTAGTACATGGCATGAGCACTTTGGAGCTTCCAGACAACTGGAGGGCGTGCCACGTGTACGGCTGACAACGAAGACGGCGCATCGATACGGCAAAATTAGGCCAATCAAGAAAAGAATATCCTTCCTTCTCGATCTGTTTCACCATTAGGATCAACATGAAAGAATTGACAATGGATAGGAAGAGCTACAATGGATAGAAACTCTACTTCAACATGGCATCGACCAAGTTATCTTCTCTGCAAAGAGGAGGAGAGCACCCATGCTTGCTCGCCAACCCTGATCCGTTCGAACAACACGACACCAGCGGTAGAGCAGATGCTTCCAGTGAGATCTAATCTATCCGCGGCATTGTTCGTATCGTATGTTCTCGAGGGCCAAACAATTGACTATGTATACGAGAGTTGGTGTACCGTAAGCATGTGCTGCGTGTATTGACAGCCTCACGTCCTCCTTGTCCGGGAATCGAAGAGCATATGCTCCGCACGATGTGCGCGTCGCGTACAACGCGCGAGAAATCTTTGGACGGCGACGGCCGCTCTTTCCGGGAGTACGTGCCGTGTGTCCTTGTGCATGGTGGCGCGTCGGTTCGAGCACATGGAGCCTGTTTTGGCGCAGTTGCGGCTTATGTCTTTTGATCGAAATTTCTGAATTTTAGCTATTTGCGATATAGATTATGGAGAGAGATACTCGCTTGCGATTTTGGTTGATACAGATGTTGGCCTTTTGACATGTACTATAATTAACTTGCAGACCTCGTCTTGAAAAAATACCCCGTTTAAAAGTTAGGTACTATAGAAAAACCAAAAACCATTAGTTTCGATAAAAAAAAACATGCCCTAATCCTTGTGCGCAGTGCAGTGCCGATTGATTCCACTCGGCATGGCCAAGTTGATTATTTCTCTCGTGTTTGTACGTTGTAGTGTCGTGCCACACTGCTTGTACTGTTATGGACGGGCAGTTGCTGGGGTATATTCGTTGAAGTAACTTGCTTCTTTGGTCCTCTCACAAAGGAAAGCTTCGGTGGATAGATGCCACACGAGCAAGTAGTGCTAAGCTAGCGAGTTTTTTTAAACGGAGCACAGTATTCCCAGTGTGTAGTAGCACGGCAATGGTTAACGAGTTGACGACATCTTTCTTACACAAATCTCAAAGCTAATCCAAATGCTAAGAAAATCGTCTTAGAGTTTTTTTTTTCTGATTAAGGCAACTTACAAACATCAAACCCCTTACTAGATTTGCTTAAATACGTTCGCAACAGTAGAACTGCGACGTGAAAGAATTGAGTTACCACCGGAAAAATGGGTCCCGTCGGCCTGTGAAAAAAGAGGGCCTGCTGAAGCTGGATCGGGGGTGGTGACCAAAGGCCCAAAGTTCATCCGACCACAGGGGGTGAGTGCCTGTACTTCTGCTGCAAATGGGCCCAGCCAACGTAAAGGGAAGGAGAATTGGGCCTCTTGAAGAGGCCCGACGAGGAGACAGAGTATAGATGGATCCTGCCATCCTGGACTCCAGGAAGGAACTTTGCTCTATTGGCAAGCTTCACCGTTGTGTGAGCTCTGTCTATATTCCATCCCTAAATCGGCCTCGGATGTCTCATCTCATATGTGTGTGTGCTTTTAGTAGAGAAACACGTGCCTACGTTCTGTAAGGTACTTATAGAATGCACACGCTTGTGAATGAAAAATAATAAATAACCATTGATTCATTTTCTTTAATTACTATTGTTGTTATTGTATTGTTGATTTTTTTCTATATATATACATAACCAACAAAGTTGAAGCACGAAGGGATAGCCAAAATCAACCGGGTGCCGCCAGAGCGAAGCGGAAAGAAAAGGAGCAGAGGGAATGGAGGGGCGACCTGAGGACGAGGAGCCGAAGGCGAAGTGACGTCGGAGGCGGCGTCGCTCCGGCTCCAATCGCTTCGGATCCAGTCACGGGCGCTGCCACCCGGCCTCCACTCGCCGTCGTCGCCGCCCGGCCTCCAGCGGCGTTAGCCAGCGCTTCGGCTCCACTCGTGGACGCCGCCGCCAGATGCAACGAGTGGAGCAAGAGAAGAGTGGGGCGAACGATGAATTCTTTTTAGGAATATTCTATTTTTTATTCGAAATAACATAAATATATCTGTAGCAATTTTTTTAAAGAAATAGACTCCAGTCATCTCCTCCTCCGTTGGGTGACTAGAACCAATCGTCCAACGGCCAGGCGACATGCAGGCAATCAGCCGGCCGTTGGGCGAATAATTGTTGTCGCCTGAGCATTGGGCGACTGGAGGTCCAGTGGCCTAACGGGGGGAGGCGACTGGGGGGTTAAAAACCAATGCGGCTAATCCCCGAGCATTGTATTCATCGAAAATTACGACATACATAGAGACGAAGGCACAGAAAGGCCAATTGCACACAACACACATCATATTTGGCAATAAGTGGTACGTAACGCCGAAGTCCTCATTCCTTTCGGGCGGAAGGTCCATCTCTGGTGACCCATATTCGACTGGCCCCTCGGCGTCTGTCATGGTGGTTTTCTCTACGACGGAGAAGATAGTTGTTCCAACCAGCAATGCCTCGTCTATTCATTTTATAGCGTAACTGCGGTGTCACAGTGCCATTCATAACACATGGCAGCTCTGCCTAGCGACAAGACCACACGGGCAGCTTTGCGCAGCGACAAAACCATACGGGCCGGCCTTTCGCAGGGACAAGACTACACACGCTAGCTTTCAGCACCGACGACTACATACGCCAGCTTTCACCAACGACAAAGACTACACACACAAGCTTTACGCACAGAGAAGACCGCACGTGCCAACTCTGTTCAGCGACGAGACCACACGGGTCAGCTTTCGCATCGACAAGATTACACATGCCAGTTTTGAGCAGCGACAAGACTACACACGTTTTCACCAACGGCAAGAGTACACACGTCAGCTTTAAGCACTGTGAAGACCGCACACGCCAGCTTTGCGTAGTGATAAGACCGCACGAGCCAGCTTTGCTCAGTAACATGACATAACGGCCCAGCTTTGCGTAGCGACCTAACCGCATGGCCCAGCTTTCCACAGCGACAAGACCTCATGGCCCAGTTTTACCAGCTTTGCGCTGTGATGAGACCACACAGGCACCTTCACGTACCGACAGGGCAACAAGGGGCCCTATAAAAGGAGATCAAAGAGATTTCTCAGAGAACATTGCACAAGCAAACCTCACACTACACCGGCGCTTGTTTGACCACACTGGGATGGATAAAAGGCGGAAGAATCAACGGGACAATATGATGAAGTAATGGAAGGAAACCCACGACCTAGCACGGTCAGTTGTCACTCCCAATGAGAAAGTAAGGGCTACTGCGGCCCGGACAGAACAAGCCCAGTGTGCTACGAGGTCATCTACCCACAATGACACGCCCCGCAGCAACAACCACATCCCAAACGTTCTTACCGAGCGTTTGCCGCAACTCCCATCGAAGGGGGAGATGCCCCCTTTGTTGGTGACGAGACATGTACAAGTTCTTCAAGTCTAACCATCGCCTCAGCCTAGGTATGTGTTACTGGGGTTGCGCAAACTACTCTAGTGCCCAACCGCCGTCTAAAAACCGCAACCAATCGGCAGCCGGTAAGGACCAGGTGCAACATTTTTCCCTACATTTTCTCCTTCATAGTACGCACTAACAACATCTCCCCTGTATTCATAGTCCCTGGAACCCCTATGTGGATACCGCAAATGGATCGATCTTGAGATCTACCTTGAGGACCAGTGGGCCCTCGACTTGGAGGAGTGGAATGTAGCAAGGTCCTCCGAGATCCGGCAGGAGGAGCGCCGCAAGAACGAGCAAACCCTACGTATATAACGCGAGATAAAAGCTCATCTCGAGGCATGCACGCGTAGCGAGCGGGAGGCTCACGAGAGGGAGCGCGAGAAAAAGAGAGAAATGACGACCAAGGCAAAAGAGGCCGCCAAGGAGTTCGATGCCGAGCTGGCAAGGAAGGAAAAAAGGCACCGGTCCACACAGTAGGCCGTACGAGCAGTTGGATGGGTTAGTCGCACATAATGCTATATGTTATGCATGTAATCAAAAACTGCGCGACATATTACTCCCAACTATATTATGAAATATATTTAAATTTAGACAAGCTTATTTTCTCGTATTTTCGCATTCAATCATTCACACAACAAGTCATCCAACAATATTAACATGCCAATTTTTGTCCGTATACGAATTCCCAGTAACATCACAGTATCACTTACCAATCGTTCTAAGGTCAATCGTTTTTAAAAAAAGTTTCACAATTTTTTTACGCTTCTACAACATACAACGATCATAAACTTTTATTACAAATCTAGCAAATTACCATCCAGTTATAATCTACAAAATTCACAAAATCTACGAAATTCACGCGATGCTGTTTGCAGTCACCCGACCATTGGGCGACTCCACACTAGTCGCCCTATGGCTGGGCGACTAGTTCCAGTCGCCCAATGGTCTGACGATTGGAGCTCTGTCGTCTGATCGTTTCTGTAAAGTTTTGTGCTACGGATATATTTTTGTTTTTTTAAATAAAAATAGATTATTCGTAAAAAGAAATCGTTTTGGATATGCGAGGAGTGACTGCACAGTATCGCGTGATACGCCTGGATGGCTTCGTCCGAATGCTTTCGCCGCACCGCTCCGTCCAGATCTTACGGGAATATTCCCTCCCTTTGGCTCATCCCATCCCATCAATGGCACCAACGGTCCAGAGCACATGAATGAAATACTCAGACGTTTTTGTCTCGTACGTGGTTGTGTGTGGTGGTTTGATCCAGCAAAGAAATTATTTCTGCAGTTAACGGTGGTACTAGCACTGCTCCACTAATCGTACTGCCAGTGCAGCACCGTCGGTGGCGGCTGGCGCTTTCCCGACGGGAGCTTACTCCAGATTACAGCAGAAAAAGCTGCTTTTAAAAGCTGTTTTTCGGTTTTTCTATAGTAACTAGCTTTTAAATAAAGTATCTTTTTAAAATAGAATCTACTAGTTAATTGTAGTATATACTTAACTGACTTGTACTGCTGCTCCTGACGACAGCATTTCATTTGACCTCTTCGCCTAAACTCAAGAAAGAATGCAGAAATGGATGTGCATACACACTCAGAAAGGGAAACTACACTAGTACTACCACAAAGTGCATTAACTGTTGGAACAGCCTGTAACCTAACGGAGTCCACTCCCTTCTAGCAGTAATGGAACAACAGCTCATAAAACCACCGTGACAAGAACACAAGATCTGAAGTGTAGGACAGCATCAGGACCAGTTTTCACATGCATCAAGCCCACCTGAAAGCAAATTACTTACTGAATCTGACGTCAAGTTGAGCTTTACTAGTACCATGCTGTTCTACTTGCACTCTATTTTGTAGCTGTACCCTGTAACCAACCAGCAAGAGCTGAAACTTTTGGTCCAGAAATTTCCAAAAATGCTGTCAATGGAACCACTGTCGAATCCTTAACAATTTCATTTAGCATCTCAGTGGGGTAAGAAAGATAACAGGGAAAAAGTAATCTTCGTTGAACCTTTACAACTCAAATACTGTAGAATCGTCGATGGCAATCAGATGAGGAGTTAATGATTGCAATACGCAGCTAAAACTTTCTCCTGGACCAAAGAAAAAGACGCCGTGCAGACAGAAAAACGGAACGACGAGATACGGCAACAAGCGACGTTGCTCGCAAGCCCGTCGAGACAACGCGACTTGACATGCATGCTGCTATCACTTCTTTATCCCCAAATCTATGTCTCGGCCAGAGCTCGCCTAATCACCTGCATGCATTCATTAGAAGCACAAGAAAAATCACAAAAGCAAACACATTTTTCTCTAAACTTCGCACATGTGGTCATGGGATCAACACAAAAAGCTAACAAAGACTCACGCATGGAATCCCAAAACAGAGATCCTCTTTTTATTAATCTCAAGTCTCGGCAAAAACCAACTATGCCTTGCAGTTAGCCCCTGATCACCATAAAAAGCCTCACGTTTTTCCGGCACAGATTCTCTCTAACTTTACCAATATTAGTCCACACACATACAACACACCACACAACCAATATTGTCAATTATTTATCACTAAAAATTCTAGATATAGCCATATGGTCTAAAAGATACCTTCCTAGACTTGACAGCATGCGTGCGTTTTTAACTTCTGAAAAGAGAAAGAGATCCTGCCAAAATTCCAGATGCTAGCAAGGAAAACAAAAGAGCGCGCTGTGGAGGCACAGCACGCTCACATGGCAATCACCGGAAACCAACATGTCGACCAATCAAACGCGGGGATCAAACAAATTCCCTTTCCATGCGTGCAGCAGTTCCTTTGTCCCGGTTGAGCATCACCATCATCATCCTATCAGACATGCAAACATCACCGGCTGTTCTTGTGCTCTACTCGACTCGACTCGATTGTTTGGGGATCAGATAAGCAATCAGATTGTACAGTTCGGAGCAATTGATCGACCTAATCTGTAACATTTGATTCTGGTGAGTTCTGATCAGGAGTGGCTTTGCTCAAACGAAACCGGGATCACGTACAGTCCAAAGAAATTCTTCATAGCTTATGGGTTTTACAGATTTCTTTCTGTTGCGATCACTACAAATCTAGCGAACAGAACAGGGAAAAACATAACAAAAGAATCCTTTCTTTTTTCTCATTTGCATTTGATCGAAATGCTGATCAAGAACAGCTCCCGACTCTGTTGGTCTGCCTGCCTCCGACGACCCAGAGCAGCGTCCTCCTCGCGAAGGACGGCCTCTCCTCCGCGAGAGACGACACGACGCTGTTGCCGCAGCTCCCCGCCTCCACGTCCCAGTCCGCCTCGCTCCCGCTCTTCATGTTGCCTTCCTCGTCTTTGGTCACCGGCCACCGGAACGACACCGCGCGCCTCTCGGGCGCGGCGTCGGGGTCTTTCTTGGACGGCGGCACCAGCCAAGTCTTGGACACGGAGAAGCTGTCCTTGGTAAGCTTCGCCACGGCCGTGTCGGGATGCTGTTGCTTCTGTGCCATCGTGGGGAATGGCGGCAACCGGAGCGAGGACTCCCCGCGCTTGGAGGCGCCGAACTCGCACTCCGACATGGCGCCGCCGCGGCGCGACTTGGAGACCGCGGGCTTCTTCTTGGGCGGCTTGATGGCCACGCGGAGCGACGCGTGCTCGTCCATGACGTACTCGTAGGACCCCATGGAGTGGCACCTTCTTTGTCCAAGACCTGACTCGGCATTGGCATCGCCATCGCCATTGCCATTGCTGCTGGTGCCCGCTCCATTCCCTGCACTGGCAATGGCGTTCGCATTGGCGTTGCCTTCCACGCACATGAACTTTCCCAGCTTCACCTCGACCACCTCCTCTGCTCCCTCGTGCCTCAACACGCCAGCGCCAACGCCGCTTGTCTCGCCGTCCGCAGCGGCGTCTCTGGCACGACTTGCCGAGGCGCCCATGTCGCGTGAGGTCTCGGACTCAAGCACCATGACGACGGGGCTGCACGTCGGCGAGAGCTCGGCGAGGAGGCTCCTCCGGCAGAGCGGGCACGTGGAGTGGGACAGCAGCCAGGTATCGATGCACTCCAGGTGGAACGCGTGGCTGCACTTGGGCAGCAGCCGGAGCTGGTCGTCTGGCGCGAACTCGCAGAGGCAGACGGCGCAGTCGAACGGCTCCTTGCCCTCGCCGACGCCGCCCACAACGTTGCGGTACAGGAACACCGGGAGCGCGTCGATAAAGGCCTGATCCACGCCGGCGTCGTGGAGGTGGAACAGCTGCTGCAGCTGCCCCTGGAACGCCGTCACGCTGTCCGCGTCCTCCCGCGCCCTGCGCCGGCGTTGCAGCATGATCAGGTGGCGCACAAGCAGGTGCAGCAGCCCGCACACGAAGAAGACGATCGCCAGTATCGCCACGATGAAGAGGATGTTCGGGCTTATCTTGGTCTCCACGCTGTCAAGCACAGACGAAGACGCCGCCGGAGGCTGCGGCGGCGACGGCGGAGGAAGCCACGAAGAGTTGCTCATTCTTGTACCACACAACACAGAACCAAACTACTACTGATCCAAGGAGAGGCTTTGCTTTATGATCATTCCAAAAGATGGAAAATTTTGTGCTAGGAGTAGAAGAAGGATCTTGACATGGCCATTTTTGGATTACTGTTGTTGACTTCTTGGCCTTAATTTGTTTGGAGTTGGGGAGGAGGAGGTGATGGCCATTCAACAAGAAAGAAAGAGTAGTTTGCGGTTGCAGGTTTAGGGGCAAGGGAAGCTTTTTTGGGTGAGAAGTGGCAGGCGAATAAGGGGGTGTTTGGCAAGTCACAAGTCGATCGGTTTTTCGTAGCCGCTACAGTACCTAACTTTTAAACAGAGTATTTTTTTAAGACATGGTCTACAAGTTAAACGTAGTACACGTTAAAAGCTTAACATCTGTACCAGTCAAAATCGCAAGTGAGTATCGATCTCTCATAATCAGATCAGTAAGCACTAAAATTTAAAATTTCACCAAAAAAAGCCATAAGCCGCAGCCAAAAAGAACATGCCTAAATTGCAAAGATTTAAGCTTAGTCTATGGCTTGGAAATTAAAGGTGTATTAGGTGTGGGTTAGCAAGCAAAGCAGGCATGCAAGTGTGGGTCACTGTGGTGAGGTCATTGGGACGGCACCAATGGACATAGAAAAATCGGTGATGTTGCCGCTGCTTGTTGATTTGTTAAGATCTGCTCTGTCTTCGCTTTTTTGCCGGTCTTGTCGGTGTCTTACGTTCTTCCTTTTGCTGCTTTCTTGATCATGTCACTTGAGGATTAGTAGTATTATAATCCTATTGACTTTTGCAGGATTAAGGGCCGTTTAAATCAGCAGCACTTGATATTTTTTGGCTTTTGGTTAAAATGACACTATAGTAGTTGAAAGAAGTCACGACTGAAAGTAAGGACGTTCAATTTGTTTTTTATGGCCGAGATGATTTGAAAAGGGCAAAAAAGGAAAAATATGTAGTAGAAATTGAAAATAATTAAATGAATATGAAAATGGCAAAGAAAGAAATTGACAGAAAAAAGGGGAAAATAAAATGAAACCAAATCCATCATGCGGTGCCTGCGGGGCCAAGGGAGGAGGGGCGGCGGAGGCAGGGGCAAATGCAGGCGGGAGCAACGTCGGTGGGGCCAAGGGAGAAAGGGCGGCGGGCGACGGAGGCAGGGATTGAGGCGGTGGGGACGGAGGCGACAGGCGGGGCGGCGATGGTGGAGGTGGCAGCAGTAAAAGTCGCTTCTAAAAGCCAACTCATTCACTTGGATTTCTGCTAGCGGCCCCAACAATGGCGTGTGTGATGCATGCTTTGCCAACTAGTACCGTTCCTTGTGTACTTTTCTGCACGATAAGATGTCAATAAGCCCGTTTAGGAGAACCTGACCTGAGGTAATAAGGTGTACTTGTCTTGCACTTTGGTGGCATTGACTTGCAACCGCTGTTCTTCTTCTACTAACACTACAATTGCAATATAGTAATTGCAGTAATTTTGAAGCTTACGGAATCATACGGTCGGTAGCCATTAGCACAGGGATTTTGCGTATAAATGAGAGATGCAAAGCGCCGGATCTGATTCCGATCGGGCACCAGCACCATGCAGACAAATGCAGCTGGCAGAATTAATGGCATCATAACACATGATCTACACTAGTAATGGTGTCACTACTACAGAGTTGTGAATTGTGATGGTCTTTTCTTCTCTGTGTTTGATATTAGGGTCCCCTAAGGCAGGGAGACCAGACAGACGGTGACAAGGCACTGGCCAGGGAGCGAGGAAAAGAAAGGAGAAACAA
>JAYGGG010000876.1:0-18913 GCA_036346245.1 Bonia amplexicaulis | reverse complement strand
TCCAAAATGACACGGCCGGGAATAAAAAAGTCAAGGAATGCACGCCAAGCCATCGATTTCGGTGGCGCATGTGACCCCATCCGGCGCCGACAACGTTACCTGACAGCAAAACACCAATCCACAGGTTGCTCAAGCTCGCATCGCCCTCCGTTATTTATCACCCGCATTATTCTGGGATGGCAACCGGCAATTTCCCGCTAGAGAGTGGTTCCCCACCCTTTGATTACATGTCCAGTGAAAAATTCCTTCCGATCTCTATCTCTGGTGGGGAACGGGACTTCGAGGAGATCTATTCCTTAATAATAAGTGACCCTAAACTATACAAATAATTACAATTAATAGTAATATAACAGTTAGATCAATAAAAATTATATGAATTCATCATAACAAATGTATAACATGTGCATCATATAATTCAAGAAGTGTTTATTTCTCGATTTAGGATTTTACAACATATTAATAAGTTATCATATGAAACACATGCTATGATATACAATGATTTAGATCCCGAACAAAAATAGGTATAAGAAGTAGAGGAACGCTACCGTCCCCGCTATCCCCACGGAAAATGAATTTACTTCTACCTATCTCTCTGGAAAAGAAATCTTCTCATCCCGTCCTCTAACAGGGAAATTCTCCACTGGGAACGGAAAATGGGCCCATTGTCGTCCCTAGTTGTTCCCATCGAATGATTCCAAATATACCTGTTCTTTAGTAGATTCCACTACACAGTGAGTTTAGTGAAAAGAACTCGTAAGCATCTTCTGATTTTACTACTACTACTATAGTTCTTCTTTAGTTTGACTAGCTACTATACGCACAAATGAAATACACACAAAACTAGTTTTATGGAGAGCCTTCATGTGCATTTCTTATTAGTTAATTTTGCATACCATTTAAATTTGTTCTACTTACAAGTTTGTGCGACTGAAGCTAAGGCCGGAGACAAAAAAAAAAATCCACATGATTTTTCAGTGGCTGCTACTAACCTCTAGCCTAGTTTCCAACAGCAATGACTTCTCACTTTTAGAAACCAAAACTCATTTAAAACACTTTGATTTCTTAATTCAGTTTTTCTTTTTTTTCCTCTTCTTGCTTTGTATATGCATAGAGATATAATGGTGTTTTTAATTTTTCTTATTTTTCTTTAATTTAATAAAAAGTAAACAACCGGTACAATATTATTTTAGCTAAAAGTAAAAAGAGGCAACCAAAAACTAAAATTCATATCACATTGAAATAGGGTCTAACCACACCAATAACGAAAGAAAGGAGTCGGAGTCCAAACAAATAGAGAAAAAAGAGACATCTGTAAAACACTTTTGAGAAGAAATCCGGTGAGCAGTCCAAATTCCTGCGGGTTCAGTCCCGGATGGTCAAAGCAGGAAGCAGCCCACCTCCAACCATACGGCCACACCACACTAGCCACGCTCATAGATTCCAGATATATATGAATACGCGAGGAAAGAACTTTTTCCAGGCATACTACTCGTTTCTACTAACTTATTAATCATCACACGCGCTCATCACCAGCATTTCTCGCTACAAATGCTTCAGTCTTGGCGATCCCTCCCTCTCCTCCACTGCTCTTGCTCTTCCCCTTCTCCTCCTTTCTTTGACTTCTCCCTCTCTGTGTGTGCTTCAGTCTTAGAGATCCCACCTCCTCCTCCACTTCTCCGTCTGTGTGCGCCGGTGTGCGCGTGCGTGCGTGTGATTTGGTGGGTGTGCAGCATTGCATAGATCGACCCCTGAGGCGCCGCTGGATTTGAGATGACGTCGACGGCGTACTCGCGGCCGTCCAAGCTGCCGGGTGGCGGCGGCGAGCGGAGGCTGCCGCAGCGGCTGATGAGGAGCCTCACCACCAAGATCGAGCCCAAGAAGCTCGGCGTCGGCCTCGTCGCCGGCTGCTGCCTCGCGCTCCTCACCTACGTCTCCCTCGCCAAGCTCTTCGCCGTCTACTCCCCTGTGTTCGGTGCGTACTGGTTCCAATCCAATCCAGCAGGCTATAGATTCGATTACTCCCCAGGCTTCCTCTCTAATCTAATCTGAACTAATCGGAGCTGTTGAATTCGTCCTCAGCCAGCACGGCCAACACGTCCGCCCTGCTGCAGAACTCGCCGCCGTCGTCGTCGTCTTCCGTGCCGGAGATGGAGGCCATTCCGCCCCAAGAAACATTTAGTGGCGGCCAGAACGACAGCAGCATGGATCGCGTCGATCCCCCGGAGGAGAAGCCGCCGGCGGCTGCGGCGGAGGGGTCTGAAGAACCCGGCTTGCCGAAGGCGCTCTCGAGAAAGGTCGACGCGGAGAAGGCGGCGGCGACCTCGGAGCCAAAGCCATGTAAGGAATCTTGCCTCTTTCTCTGCCCTTTTTCTTGCGCACCTTTAAATGGAAAGCAGAACAAAACTACCGAGCAGGCAGGCAAGTTCTTTTACTGCCATCTCCCAGAAATTCAAAGCTCTGTACTTTGCAATCTCGGCAAAAAAATTGTTGCGCCCACCACAATGCCCACTTCTTGGCGCAATTAATTTGGGTTGGATTTGTGAGAAATGCGCGAGATTTGCCGTGTTTTATCGGGGATTTGTTGGTAATCTTGTTGGTTAATTCAGCTGAGAAGGTGGGGGATGAAAAGAAGAGCAATGGCGGCACGCCGGCGGATGCCGGGGCGGCAAAGATGACGTGCGACGAGAACGGCGTGGACGAGGGCTTCCCGTACGCGCGGCCGGCGGTGTGCGAGCTCTCCGGCGACATCCGCGTCAGCCCCAAGCAGAAAACCATATACCTCGTGAACCCGTCCGGTGCCGGCGGCTTCGACGAGAGCGGCGAGAAGCGGCTCCGCCCCTACGCCCGCAAGGACGACTTCCTCCTCCCGGGCGTCGTGGAGGTGACCGTGAAGTCCGTCCCCTCCGCGGCTGCCACGCCGCAGTGCACGAAGCACCACCTTGTCCCCGCGGTGGTGTTCTCCGTCGCCGGGTACACGGACAACTTCTTCCACGACATGACGGACGTGATGATCCCGCTGTTCCTGACGACGGCGCACCTCAAGGGCGAGGTGCAGGTGCTGATTACCAACTACAAGCCGTGGTGGGTGCAGAAGTATACGCCGCTGCTGCGCAAGCTCTCCAACTACGACGTGATCAACTTCGACGAGGACGCCGGCGTGCACTGCTTCCCGCAGGGGTACGTCGGCCTGTACCGCGACCGCGATCTCATCATCTCTCCGCACCCGACCCGCAACCCGCGCAACTACACCATGGCGGACTACAACCGCTTCGTTCGCGGCGCGCTGGGGCTGCCCCGCGACCGGCCCGCGGTGCTCGGGGAGGAGCCCGGGATGCGGCCCCGGATGCTAATCATCTCCCGCACCGGGACGCGCAAGCTGCTGAACTTGGACGAGGTGGCCGCGGCCGCGTCGGAGCTAGGGTTCAACGTGACGGCGGCGGAGGCCGGCGCCGACGTGGCGGCCTTCGCGGCGCTGGTGAACGCCGCCGACGCGCTGCTGGCCGTGCACGGGGCCGGGCTGACGAACCAGATCTTCCTGCCCACGGACGCAGTGCTGGTGCAGATCGTGCCGTGGGGGAAGATGGACTGGATGGCGACCAACTTCTACGGCCAGCCGGCGCGGGACATGCAGCTCCGGTACGTGGAGTACTACGTGGGCGAGGAGGAGACGAGCCTCAAGGACAAGTACCCCAGGGACCACACGGTGTTCAAGGACCCCGAGGCGCTCCACGCGCAGGGGTGGCAGGCGCTCGCCGAGACCATCATGAAGCAGGACGTCGAGGTCAACCTCACCCGCTTCCGGCCGCTCCTGCTGCAGGCGCTCGACAAGCTTCAGCTGTAACAGCGAGCTGGCAGCTCGCGAGTCTCCCCATTCACACAAGCAATGAAGCAGCACAAGAAGAAAAGGGGATCAAGGCAGGAAATCCCAGAAACAGAGGATCCCATCCCATCAAATTGGTGATCGGTTGGTCGGTTTGCCTTTTTGGTTTGTAACAATTTGGAGTTGTGCACTCACACGAAAAATGTTCACTTATTGTCCTTGCTTCAGCCATTCTATTGAGCAGTTAATTTTTCTAGTCATAATATGGAGCATACCATATGTTCGTAAGTTAATCCAATCAAAGCAATGTGTTTTGTGATCTAGAGAGAATTCCGTGGGCGTGCTCATAATCATAGCAGTGTACTCCCAGTAAATGGAGGATTAACGGTTGTTTCTGTCCATCATCATCACATCAATGTACTATTGTGCAGTTTAGTCAGAAATTTCTCTACGGTACAGACGTACATTTAGGCATTCCATCTTTCCTCCGATGGAACCACCTGCCGGTAAGCTCGATAGTCAGAAATGGTGGTACCTTTCACAACACAGGGCACCTCTATTCTAGGATTTCTTTCTAGTGTATGCGTATTAGTAACAGTGGGTTACTCCATACACGTATCCCTTCTGAGGCCTTTTTTACAGCGATCTGGGAAGCTGCGGCAGCATCCACACACCAAAACAAAAAGACCATGAGCTTTTTTTTTCACATGTCACAATGCAGAAGATCTTTACTCCCCTGGTACCAGCGACCACGGCTGTCGATGTAGCGGCACGTACCAACTGATGAACGTTTGCTGGTCCTACTACCGATCTGTCTCTGAGGTTTCTAGGATCTCCTGATCTGTGAAGTAACTTGCTTGTGCATTCGTGGCCCACGAGGAGCTTCTAGCTAGTGTGGATGTGTCAGCGTGTAGTGCTACTGCTAAGAAAGGGAAGGGAAAAGCATCGATGCTTTGTCCTACACCCCTGAACAAGTGTGTAGTAACGTGTCTGCCCTTAATGAAAAGCAGAGGACACAGCCTAACCGGTTGTGCAAGAAAGCTGGGAGAGTGAAATACTTAATGGGCACGGACCTACCTGGCAAAGCAGCAGGGAACCTCTCTCTCGTCCTTCACAGAGAAAAAAAAAAGATGACGACGACCAAAAAGAAAAGGAATACATGAACTACAGATGCAGTGAGTAATCCTTTTGTTTTTGTGCGTAAACGTAGGTAGGCGAAGGACGACGAGTTCGTTATCAGTACGTCCGGTCGTGCGTACGACGGCGAACTGACTAGCGTAACAGTTTATACGCTGCACATGTGACCCAGTGTAACGACCCACATCATTAACTTAACCTTAAGCAACGAATTACGATGTTAACCAAGATTAATTAAGCAACTAATGAGCTAGAATACGAAGGAATTTAAAACTTTCTACGAAATTGTAAAATTGAAATTTAACGAGCGATAAACTATTGCAATGCATTTAGTACCTTATCGGCGAGGACCCAAATAATTTGTAACTCAACTAAAATTTATGTATAACAGTCCGTAGTACAACAATAATTAATTACAATCCGTATATGATAAAATCAATTGCATCCTTTAAGCGACAATTATAATTGGTAGCAAGCCAAATAAAAATATTACAATTTGCATTACATAATAGCGATTACAAATTACAACAAATATACAGATTCATGTCTTAACCAAATAACCATCCCAAAAACTAAGCAATTGCAATATAATTGTATTTAACCAAGAATTGCATAATCTAATTTACACAAAGGCCATTTCATACATATTTAATTACATTCGAATTAACAAAGAATAGAATTACATTTGCATAATAGGCAGTATCATCTAGGTATCAATATTAAGAGAAGGTCCCAATTACATTCAGACCATTTCTTACATTAGAAACTGTAGTCAAACTGCCACCACCCCGCTATTCCATTTGCAAGTGAACTATTATTTTAATACCGAAAAAGACCGAACAAAAGAACGAATAAAAATAAGCGAAGGAAAAAGGACAGAAATTGCCGTCAGAGCCCTAGAGATTAATGTCGGGCAGGGCAATCCGTTCACGGAGATACCTGACCGTCCGGGGGCCAGTCGGCACCTCTCACAACCATAGGTTCATCTTTCGGCAGAAACAAACCTGTATATTTAAAATACCAGAGCCACTAGCAAAATAATCTCAAGTTACCAAAATAGCCCTTATGAGTTCCACCGGCAACAGGAGAGCCAGCAAGGCCACAGTCACAGAGAGCACACACAGCAACCAGGAGACCGCACGGGCACAGCACAGCCAGAGATATCGCACAGCCAGATAGCACCGCCCCAAGCCAAACATCACACACAGCCAACAGAGAACAGAGCAGAGAAGAAATATCTCGGCAGAGCAAGCCCCCACTGCCTCTGTTCTCATTCTCCCAAACCAACCGAAAGCAAAGGGAAGGGAGAAGACCATGGCTCCAGCAGGCCATTCCTTCCCATCCCCATCCCCAAACCCTCACTCCACAGCCAAGCATCACCGGCCACCACCAAGACCACATCGGGGCAAGTCAACCAAGAGCAAGACAGAAGCAAGGTGGCGACCACCATCTTCCCCAAGCAAGAACCAGCACAACCGGCACAGAGCCGACCACCTCCAGACTGTAGGACAAACCAACCAGGAGCAAGACGCCGACAAGGAGACCAATCGCAGGCCGGCAAGCCACCGGCGGAGGAGCCACCGCCAAGGCCAGTCAGAACGCCAGCGACCAGGACAACAGCAGCAGAGCACAAATCGCCATCCTCATCCAAAGCAACCAAATCAACTAGCAAAGGTAGCCCCCAATCACCCATAATCTTAGCATCAAAATTCAATAGTAAACTTTGCATAGTCATAGACATTAAGTCACCATTCGTTGTCAACTAACACCACTAGCCACCATGAACCATCACATAGAACACCAACCGAGAGTAGAGGAAGAGAGCAGAGGGAACAGGGGGTACCGAGGAGGTGAGCCACCGTGGTAGGTAGGACGCCGCGCACCCGACGGCCATGGCATGCTCCCCCGGCGCATGGCATGACCTCGAGCCCCGCCGGAGCCACCGACGACCACCCTCGGGCAGATCCCCAAAAATCACAGTAGGCAAATCACCATCCAAAAATCAAATCGGCAAAATAGAGGGGGAGGGAGTAGAAGAAATAAGTCCAGAGGTGGGATGAAGCGCAGATCGGAGCCGACGGGCAAAAGCCCCAAACCTAGGGTTAACCTAGGGTTACCGGTAGTGGTGCGAGGTGCGGGCGGGGAGGAGCCGGAGTCGGTGAGAGGCCGGAGTAGGAGGAATAGAGGAGAGCCGGAGGCGTAGCAGCTCAGGCGACCACGGGGAGGCGCCGGCGGAGGCGAAGCCGTGCGGCGACTCGAGAACGACGGAGTAGCGACTTGAAGCCGAACCGGAGGAGGAGGTGCAGGAAGGAGTCGGCGGTGGAGGCGACAGGGCCGGAGAGCCCGGGAAGCGGCGGCGGGTCCGATCTGGACCGAGCGAAGGGAGAGGGAGAGCCACCAGAGAAAAGGGAGCGGAAGAAATGAGGAAGGGCGGCGGTTGAGAAAAGAAAAGAGAAAAAGGAATAAGAAAAGGAAAAAGAGAAAAGAGAGAGAAGGGAGAGAGAGAAGAGGCACACGTAATAAAAATTTGTCTTCGTAATTATTTCATTAAATAATCAATTACAGATTAAATTACTTGTTAATATTATGCTGATTATGTTACTTTACCAAATATAAAAAAAGTAGTAGTTACGACTAATGAAACCTAACTAAGGGCGGTCAATAGATTAAAATCTGGCGCGTATCGATTGATTGGTTAATGCCGTTTAAATCATTCGACATCCTAATTAAATACCTAACTAATCCTGTTCGTAGTATAAACTTGTGAAATCTTATTATTAAATATTCATGACCGTTATAAATAAACCAAGCCGTCAATGGATTAAAGCAGGTACCTGGGTGTATTAAAATTTGTGTATCGTCGTTTAGACCATCCTAGGTTATATTTAAAGACTCAAACATTTTGGTCAGCATGGTTTAAAGTATAGAAATCTACCCCTGTTTACTTCGGATCATTAGATCAACGAATGCATCAACGATTTAAAAGATGCAAGTCGACTAAGCTTATACACATGTGGAGTAGATTAAAATACTATAGTCTAAGATCATTTTGTGGCGTTTGAATCGCAGATAAATTGGTTATGTTCATCTAAACAGTAGGAAACCATTAATCAGTATTTATCATGATTAGAATAAATAAATTGCCATTTGTAGGTTAAAAACATAGCGTATACCGATTCAACTAAGATATTGCCAATTAAGTCATTCGGGATTGTAACTAAATACCCAATTAACCTGAATAGTGTCAAATCATAGAACTTTTCTAGTAAATGTTATTAGATATTGAAAGTAGATTAAAAGATGCCCATAGACCTGAAATTGCGGGCATGTGAGGTAAATTATTATAATTGAGACCTGTAGTGTGCATTTAAATGCGAATTAATTTCTATTAGTTGATTATAAACTATAGGAATCCACTAATAAGTATTCTGAATTACTAGAATAACTTCTTAGCCATCAGAAGATTTAAAACTATTTGCGATGATTAGAATAACACGCACTGATTTAAAATAGCATATGTCCAATTAAGATTACGCATAGCAAGTAAAATTATACGCGGCAATCAAATAGTAGTTGAGCGGTAACAATATGCAAATGACCTAGGTAAAAATTCATGAATTCCCTAAGGACACCTGAGTATAGTTTAATTAAGGAATTAAGAATTGGATTAATTAAGAACCATTTTATTTTGGTTTTATAATTTAACTTGTCACACGTGCTAAATGCGAGAAACTAAATAGGCTTAATTGTATGCGCGAGATAGATTAGGAGTATTATTCACCGTTATAATTTGCATGCATTTAGTTAATCCCGTGCAAACGAATTGTGGCTAAGAATTAATAAAACACCGGGCATACCTGCTAAATCAGCCATATCCCACACCGCTAGCACAATGTTGTCAAATGACGAGTAGTGTATTGAAATTACTCTTGACGACCATAATTGAGTTGAATTGAGCGAAACCTAATCCTAGGAGCACAAGCACATCAACACCTTATATTTTATTATATTCTTGTAAATTAAGTCGTAGTCGGCGCATTTAATTGCAGGCGACGATTCAAGCTACGGGAACGACTTCACCTGATCCTACTTGAATCCGATTATATGGTTAAAGTTCAGGCAAGCATTCCTTTGATCAATTCTTCAGATTATATTCCGTAAAACAAGTATTTTGTATTAATCTAGTATCACCTTGCATGAAAGAAAGAAAATGTATTTAAATCGAGCAATGGATTTAAGAGGCAAAAGAAAAGAGTTGAATGGCAACTGATGGAGCAGTTGGCCATCTAGTTAAATAAGAGGGTGGGCAGAGGTTGCCAGGGCAGGTGATGAGTGGGCAGGTGTGGGACCTCTGCATAAGAAGAGAATATAAGGAATTACAAACTTCTTCCGTGTGAACAGACCGTACTAAACGTATCAACCAACATCCCGTTTGCGGGCGGACAGACTAGTAGCTCTATCAAAGTATTATATTCTCCACATGGGTAAGTATTGTATTAAGCGTTGGGAGAACCCGACGATCCGGCGACTTGGGTGCTTGGGCGGGGACCCCGTGGAGGAACCCACACGATCCGCCAAGAATCGGGTGTGGGTGGGGACCTCCACCACCGCAGAACCCACACGATCCGGCCAAGAATCGGGTGTCAGGGTGGGGATGCAAGGCGCATATATTAGCGCGGGTGGAGGTTGGGGTAGGGCGGGGGCCGCCCCAACCAAACAACTATGTCGAGGTCGGTGGGCGCCAGGCGAGGGTGAGAAACCACCCTGGGTCGCCGGTTGAGAATAGTTGGGTGGAGATATAATTACGGAGATAGATGCAAACGTACTGTACTCTGATCTGGGCGCCGCATCTAAGGAATTGCGGAGATCCGGGAAGCCAACAGGGTCAGAGTGGTGATGGGTAAAGTGATACAAGCTTGCGCAATGCTAACCAAATCATGAATTCATGCCTGTCTCCGGGAAAGGAGAACTACGGAAACTTATGGGGGTTTTTGCTGTTCATGCGAATGCTCAGTAGTTTTCTAAAATAATAAATTGGAATTCTTTCAAAACCAACAAACTTTATTTTCCATATATCATTGGAAGGAAAATGAGGAAGGAAAAGAGGCTAAGATTGAGCCAGAAATTGAGAATAGGAATTGATATTCCTAAGAATGTGGAAATGAGCATTTATGCATTTTGCTAATAACGCTTGCTGAGTACTTTTGTACTCACCCTTGCTATTATCTCCCTTTGCTTAGGAATATGTCAGTTCAGCCTGGATGAAATACCGTGGACTCGGATTACAAGGGTACAAGGTGGACATCCCGTGTGAGGATCGAGTGAAGGTTGCAATATTTTAGCCCTTGGAGGTTTGTAATAAATTTTAGCCCCGCGTGGCGATATTTTTGTAATATCGGTTGTCTCTAATTATTGTTCTCAGTAACACTCGATTGGATTATTATTCGTTAGAGCGATGTTTTATCGGCTAAAACGAGTAATAATCCGTTGACCAGCGTTATTACCCCATGGTAATGACGGGTCGTCATCACGTGGTATCGAGCAATGGTTCGAGGCCACGCAAATAATCGTAGACCTGTTTTGACTTAAGGATATTGTTCTTGCTATATGGCAATACATATTCTTTAATACTTCTCATCTTTACATTGTTTCTTATTTAGTTAGCTCTAGGCTTCGACATCGTTATCTTCAGACCACCACATATATTTAGAATTAGAATTGGGTAGCAAGGAGGGGAAATGACGACAATAATAGTTATGACGACCTAAATTATGGTAATAGTTATTTTCATTGGCAATAGTGTTAGTCTACCAAAATTTTAGTAGTAGTTGTTAAGTAATAAAATTTTAATTATGAACCTGACATTTAATTTTTACTGCAATGAGATATTCTGCATTTAAATTATTGCATTCCAGTCAATGTATGAGTGTTCTATCTTCTCAACCGTAGCGACATAGGGCACCTAAGGACATATGAGCAGTTATAGTGCTTTAGAAGTGAGCCAAACTTTGAGACCTCTTATCTTTTTCACTCTCGCAATTAAAGGGATTCATCCGCCATAAAAAAAACAGAATAATAATTACAATCGCTAATGATGGCAGATGAACCAAAATGAAATTGACTTCTCTCACTTCTGCATATGAGATTTCCCGGACGAGTGGTCCGTGGCGCTTCCGAACGCGTGAAGTTTGGACGCACCGAGGAACGAAGTCCTGGGCGTACTCAGGAATGAGCCCTGAGCGTGGTTCCAAACGCGAAAGTTTTGGGCGATCCTGAGAGCGAGTTCTCAGGCGTGCCTGGGCGCGGAGATCCAGGGTAGTGTAGGTTGCACTCGGAGGCGAGCTCCGAGCGTGGTTCCAAACGCGAAAGATTTGGGCGTTGCTGGGCACGTAGTCCCAGAGTAGTGTAGAAATTTGGTTCTTTTTGGCCTTTATGTTTCTTGGTTTTATTTGCCTATTGTGAATGCTGTAACGTGGATGCCAACATACGAGGGAGTAATGTTGCTTTCTACTACTTGAACATAAATAACTTATCCTCTATTCGCATGCTCAACAATAATAAGAAAATCTCTCTCAAGAAGATGAATAAAATTCCATTCGCACCCTTGTAACAACTTTGCTGCAATAGAATTAATAACATCATGATAAGCAATTATTTTCAAAAATATAATTTTCTAAATTTAATTATAACTTAAATTGATATGACTGCATGTAGGACGAGCAATCGAAGTAAAACCAGTAAAAAAAAATAATCTAGAGCCTAGTCCGTAATGTAGGAAAGGCGCTTGATTCCTTACTATTTCTAAAACCGGTCATATGGAACTACCCGAACGATTAGACTTAGACAAGTTATTACAAGGCCGACTGTAGATAATGTATCTACCACCAATCATTTTATGGTTATGGAATACGTAACTGAGAGTGAGACGCTCCTAGAGCGTGATCGGATTAAAATGAGCCACCGATTTTTCATCTTCCGACTAGTAATCAGCATCATCTTAAAGACGTTATTAAATCAGACGAGTGTTTCCCTCGTAGTCTATCCTTGAATTCCCCGAGGAACTTATCTCTTTCTCGGTTCCATCTCTTCTAAAGTATTGTTAGACCTAGTATACCAAGGGAATGTAATCAGATTACGTATGCCTTCCGGATTAATTCGCACCTAACCGTTAACTCCTAGGATCTTAAACCCAAGAATGTCGCAGATAATCACCTCGACATCCATGGATTGTCTTAAAGAATACATTGAAATATTATTATCTGTGTCTGGTGCATTTCCCCAAATTCATAGATATATGATTTCAGGAACGTTGGCATAATTCCCGGGACATAACTTTGACCAAAAAAAAAAAGAACTTTCACAAAAAGACGGTTTTGGCATGGCATTAGCAAAATAAATATTTTCACAAAACTCCTTTGCATCATTCTATATAAATATTTCTTGCACCATAGTGTTTAAAGTTTTGGAAAGATTTATTCATGCATTCCGTGAGAACATATATTATGAATAGGGGGAAGTGTCCACTCTTTCAATATCAGTGATCTAACATCCATTGAATCCAAAACCGTATGGCGAAACCATACCCCTAAGTGTAACCAATAAATCTCCAAGCCGACCTATTAATTTAGTGAGATCTATGCAATTCGAAGAGCTAAACCACGTCAAAAAGGGCTAATATTTTAGACGTAGAAATTAAGTTCAAAATCTTCGACACCATAATGCCATCTGAATAGTAAGTAACAATATTAACCAAACAGGAAATACCTAACCCTTAATTAGCCCAAGTACAATGACAGGAAACTAGGATAAACCTAGTCTCAAATCTTCCTACCACAAGATGACATTCCAATCCAATTGCCATAAGCAACACCATCCTCTTTGAACCACCCTGCTAAACTATCACCCATAGCACCCCAATAAACCAGTTAAAGGAAGAAGGGGCCAGTTAACTAAATACTTCAAGGCGTGCAACGAGATGTGCCCCAACCGCAGAAGACAAAGACTCATGCGCATGACGGCGCAAAGAGCAAGATGTGAGGAACCGATGAAAGAACCAACTCGATGAAGTCAAGAAGTAACTAAAGGATTAAGGAGGGAAGGGGCAACACCCTAAAATAGATTAAACGATTGTCCCTACGCAATACGAGTTATAATTTTGACCCTAATGCTATGAAACCTTTAGTGACGTTAATCGACAACTTTGACCTTTATATGGAATTACTAGATTAATGTGTGAGGAGTTATCGAGCGATATAGGGTATAGGCGAGGTATCCACTAAAGGGGCGGAATAAGTAGGAATATCTAAAAATACGTTTCATAAAGGATCAATAAGAGACCTACCACAACCTCCCTAGGCCAGCTCCGATTTCGAGGACGAAATCATTTTTAAGGAGGGAAGGATGTAACGACCCACATCATTAACTTAACCTTAAGCAACGAATTACGATGTTAACCAAGATTAATTAAGCAACTAATGAGCTAGAATACTGAAGGAATTTAAAACTTTCTACTAAATTGTAAAATTGAAATTTAACGAGCGATAAACTATTGCAATGCATTTAGTACCTTATCGTGAGGACCCAAATAATTTGTAACTCAACTAAAATTTATGTATAACAATCAGTAGTACAACAATAATTAATTACAATCCGTATATGATAAAATCAATTGCATCCTTTAAGCGACAATTATAATTGGTAGCAAGCCAAATAAAAATATTACAATTTGCATTACATAATAGCGATTACAAATTACAACAAATATACAGATTCATGTCTTAACCAAATAACCATCCCAAAAACTAAGCAATTGCAATATAATTGTATTTAACCAAGAATTGCATAATCTAATTTACACAAAGGCCATTTCATACATATTTAATTACATTCAATTAACAAAGAATAGAATTACATTTGCATAATAGGCGATCATCTAGGTATCAATATTAAGAGAAGGTCCCAATTACATTCGCACCATTTCTTACATTAGAAACCGTAGTCAAACCGCCACCACCCCGCTATTCCATTTGCAAGTGAACTATTATTTTAATACCGAAAAGACCGAACAAAAGAACGAATAAAAATAAGCGAAGGAAAAAGGATGAATTGCCGTGAGCCCTAGAGATTAATGTCGGGCGGGGCAATCCGTTCACGGAGATACCGACCGTCCGGGGCGATCGACCTCTCACAACCATAGGTTCATCTTTCGTAAACAAACCTCAGATATTTAAAATACCGAGCCACTAGCAAAATAATCTCAAGTTACCAAAATAGCCCTTATGAGTTCCACCAAAACAGGAGAGCCAAGCAAGGCCACAACACAGAGAGCACACACAAGAACCAGAGACCGCAGACGGCACAAAGACAACCAGAGATATCGCATGACCCGGATAGCACCGCCCAAGCCAAACATCACACACACCAACAGAGAACAGAGCGGAGAAGAAATATCTCGTGAGCAAGCCCCACCGCCTGTTCTCATTCTCCTGCACCAACCGAAAGCAAAGGAAGGGAGAAGACCATGGCTCCAGCAGCCATTCCTTCCCATCCCCATCCCCAAACCCTCACTCCACGCCCAAGCATCACCGGCCACCACCAAGACCACATCGGGCAAGTCAACCAAGAGCAAGATGAAGCAAGGTGGCGACCACCATCTTCCCAAGCAAGAACCAAGACAACCAAGACAGAGCCGACCACCTCCAGGATCAGAGGACAAACCAACCAGAGCAAGACGCCGACAAGGAGACCAATCGCAGTAAGAAGCCACCCATGAGGAGCCACCGCCAAGGCCGTCGAACGCCAATGACCGGGACAACAAAGAAGAGAGCACAAATCGCCATCCTCATCCAAAGCAACCAAATCAACTAGCAAAGGTAGCCCCAATCACCCATAATCTTAGCATCAAAATTCAATAGTAAACTTTGCATAGTCATAGACATTAAGTCACCATTCGTTGTCAACTAACACCACTAGCCACCATGAACCATCACATAGAACACCAACCGAGAGTAGAGGAAGAGAGCAGAGGGAACAGGGGTACCGAGGAGGTGAGCCACCGTGGGTAGGTAGGACGCCACAGACCCGACGGCCATGGCATGCTCCCCACAGATGGCATGACCTCGAGCCCACCGAGCCACCGACGACCACCCTCGGGCATCCCCAAAAATCACAGTGGGCAAATCACCATCCAAAAATCAAATCGGCAAAATAGAGGGGAGGGAGAAGAAATAAGTCCAGAGGTGGGATGAAGCGCAGATCGGAGCCGACGGGCAAAGCCCCAAACCTAGGGTTAACCTAGGGTTACCCAGAGTGGTGCGAGGCGCGGGCGGGAGCCGGAGTCGGTGAGAGGCCGGAGTAGGAGGAATAGAGGAGGCCGAGGCGTGGCACCTCAGCGACCACGGGAGGCGCCGTGAGGCGGCCGTCGGCGACTCGAGAACGACAGAGTAGCGACTTGAAGCCGAACCGGAGGAGGAGGTGCGGGAAGGAGTCGGTGGGCGGCGAGGCCGGAGAGCCCGGAAGCGGCGGTCCGATCTGGACCGAGCGAAGGAGAGGAGAGCCACCAGAGAAAAGGAGCGGAAGAAATGAGGAAGGCGGTGATTGAGAAAGAAAGAGAAAAGGAATAAGAAAAGGAAAAGAGAAAAGAGAGAGGAGAGAGAGAGAGGCACACGTAATAAAATTTGTCTTCGTAATTATTTCATTAAATAATCAATTACGATTAAATTACTTGTTAATATTATGTCGATTATGTTACTTTACCAAATATAAAAAGTAGTAGTTACGACTAATGAAACCTAACTAAGGCGGTCAATAGATTAAAATCGGCGATCGATTGATTGGTTAATGCCGTTTAAATCATTCGACATCCTAATTAAATACCTAACTAATCCTCGCTCGTAGTATAAACTTGTGAAATCTTATTATTAAATATTCATGACCGTTATAAATAAACCAAGTCAAATGGATTAAAGCGGTACACAGGTGTATTAAAATTTGTGTATCGTCGTTTAGACCATCCTAGGTTATATTTAAAGACTCAAACATTTTGGTCAGCATGGTTTAAAGTATAGAAATCTACCCCTGTTTACTTCGGATCATTAGATCAACGAATCTGCGGTCGACGATTTAAAAGATGCAAGTCGACTAAGCTTATACACATGTGGAGTAGATTAAAATACTATAGTCTAAGATCATTTTGGCGGTGTTTGAATACGCAGATAAATTGGTTATGTTCATCTAAACAAGAGGGAAACCATTAATCAATATTTATCATGATTAGAATAAATAAATTGCCATTTGTAGGTTAAAAACATAGCGTATACCGATTCAACTAAGATATTGCCAATTAAGTCATTCGGGATTGTAACTAAATACCCAATTAACCTGAATAGTGTCAAATCATAGAACTTTTCTAGTAAATGTTATTAGATATTGAAAGTAGATTAAAAGATGCCCATAGACTGGAAATTGCAGGCATGTGAGGTAAATTATTATAATTGAGACCTGTAGTGTGCATTTAAATGCGAATTAATTTCTATTAGTTGATTATAAACTATAGGAATCCACTAATAAGTATTCTGAATTACTAGAATAACTTCTTAGCCATCAGAAGATTTAAAACTATTTGCGATGATTAGAATAACACGCACTGATTTAAAATAGCATATGTCCAATTAAGATTACGCATAGCAAGTAAAATTATACGTGACAATCAAATAGTAGTTGAGCGGTAACAATATGCAAATGACCTAGGTAAAATTCATGAATTCCCTAAGGACACCTGAGTATAGTTTAATTAAGGAATTAAGAATTGGATTAATTAAGAACCATTTTATTTTGGTTTTATAATTTAACTTGTCACACGTGCTAAATGCGAGAAACTAAATAGGCTTAATTGTATGCGCGAGATAGATTAGGAGTATTATTCACCGTTATAATTTGCATGCATTTAGTTAATCCCGTGCAAACGAATTGTGGCTAAGAATTAATAAAACACCGGGCATACCTGCTAAATCAGCCATATCCCACACCGCTAGCACAATGTTGTCAAATGACGAGTAGTGTATTGAAATTACTCTTGACGACCATAATTGAGTTGAATTGAGCGAAACCTAATCCTAGGAGCACAAGCACATCAACACCTTATATTTTATTATATTCTTGTAAATTAAGTCGTAGTCGGCGCATTTAATTGCAGGCGACGATTCAAGCTACGGGAACGACTTCACCTGATCCTACTTGAATCCGATTATATGGTTAAAGTTCAGGCAAGCATTCCTTTGATCAATTCTTCAGATTATATTCCGTAAAACAAGTATTTTGTATTAATCTAGTATCACCTTGCATGAAAGAAAGAAAATGTATTTAAATCGAGCAATGGATTTAAGAGGCAAAAGAAAAGAGTTGAATGGCAACTGATGGAGCAGTTGGCCATCTAGTTAAATAAGAGGGTGGGCAGAGGTTGCCAGGGCAGGTGATGAGTCGGCAGGTGTGGGACCTCTGCATAAGAAGAGAATATAAGGAATTACAAACTTCTTCCGTGAGCAGACCGCACTAAACGTATCAACCAACATCCCGCTTATGCGGACGACTAGTAGCTCTATCAAAGTATTATATTCTCCACATGGGTAAGTATTGTATTAAGCCGCTGGGAGAACCCGACGATCCGGGCCAAGACTTGGGTGCCGGGGGGGGACCCGTGGAGGAACCCACACGATCCGGGCCAAGAATCGGGTGCGGGTGGGGACCTTCACCACCGCAGAACCCACACGATCCGGCCAAGAACGGGTGCCAAAGGGGATGCAAGCGATATATTAGCGGGTGGAGGTTGGGGTAGGGCGGGGCCGCCCAACCAAACAACTATGTCGAGGTCGGTGGGCGCCAAAGCGGGTGAGAAACCACCCGGCACGGTTGAGAATAGTTGGGTGGAGATATAATTACGGAGATAGATGCAAGCGCTTCGCATCGATCCGGGCGCCGCATCTAAGGAATTGCGGAGATCCGGAAGCCAGCAGGTCGAGTGGTGATGGGTAAAGTGATACAAGCTTGCAATGCTAACCAAATCATGAATTCATGCCTGCCTCCGGAAAGGAGAACTACGGAAACTTATGGGGGTTTTTGCTGTTCATGCGAATGCTCAGTAGTTTTCTAAAATAATAAATTGGAATTCTTTCAAAACCAACAAACTTTATTTTCCATATATCATTGGAAGGAAAATGAGGAAGGAAAAGAGGCTAAGATTGAGCCAGAAATTGAGAATAGGAATTGATATTCCTAAGAATGTGGAAATGAGCATTTATGCATTTTGCTAATAACGCTTGCTGAGTACTTTTGTACTCACCCTTGCTATTATCTCCCTTTGCTTAGGAATATGTCAGTTCAGCCTGGATGAAATACCGTGGACTCGGATTACAAGGGTACAAGGTGGACATCCCGTGTGAGGATCGAGTGAAGGTTGCAATATTTTAGCCCTTGGAGGTTTGTAATAAATTTTAGCCCCGCGTGGCGATATTTTTGTAATATCAGTTTGTCTCTAATTATTGTTCTGTTGTAACACTCTGATTGGATTATTATTCGTTAGAGCGATGTTTTATCGGCTAAAACGAGTAATAATCCGTTGACCAGCGTTATTACCCCATGGTAATGACGCGGGTCGTCACACCCAGCAACTACCCCGAGGAGAAATCATCATGGAATTCCTATGCATTAGAGGAATACGTGCTGCCATCACATGGAATGGATGGGCACACATGTTGTGCCGTTTACAAATGCAAACCCCTCCGCGTCCTCATGTATGTGACCGGAAATTGGGAGGTCTAAATAAATGGTTGATAAATTAGGGGCCAATATCCTCTACCGATTGGCAGTAGGCCAATGGCTTGGTGGTGGAGAGATTATTTTACATCTTCGCCCACTCAGATTCTATTCCTATGTCGTCTTGGTACCCATCTTCTACTTCAG